>NW_021026469.1:398704-443830 GCF_004153795.1 Camellia sinensis
TGTGCATGTGCTTTAATTATCAGATATCTTATGTTGCAAAGTTATCAAATGAATTGTTGTGCATGTGCTTTAATTATTAGATATCTTATGTTACAAAGTTATCAAATATTTTATTAATTTTAATTGTGTCAAATCTATACATGTATTGCCATCATCAAAAAATAGGAGATTATTAATCATGTTGTTTAATTTTGATGATGTCTAAAATATTATTTGATAAATTGTGATTTTTTAATTCACATATGTTATAATAATCTGACACTAAATATAAAAATGTATTATATCTTTTTGATACATGTTGCACCAAATTCAAATTTATTTTACAATCATTAGACACAAAATATATTACATCAATTACAAAAATATTTGATTATACTGTGAATCCTTCAAAATATCATTTATATTATAATTATATTATATATATAATATTCAAATATATTGATGGCAGGAAAATGAATGATTTTTAGTTTGCTTCAACTCCATGTTGAAATAGAGAAGAAGATGGCTTGACTTTTGTCAAAAATTCAACCATTATGTTTTGTTGTCTGTTTGAAATCAAGGAGCACCGGGAGCGTCTGTTCTGTCAAAAGGAGTGTCTCCTCTCCCAACGAGTATGTTTTTTAGTATAAATAGTGTTGTGTGTGGAGAAAAAAATTTAAGAACTTGAAGAGAAAATTTTCTGTGAGCTCCAAATTGTATTCTTCTCTTTCACTTTCAGATCTAAGTCTAGTTTTTGTTCTTACACTTTCATATCTACTCTTTGTGAGAGAATTGTTGTAAAAGTGGGTTCAATTACCACTTATTCTTATTCCTTATTTTTGTGAGAGATTTTGTAAGGGTAAGGCATTTATTGTTGAGTGAGGCTCAATAGATAAGAGTAAGCCCTGTGCCAAATCCACAAGCTTGGTGGTGTATTTATTCAATTGATAGTAAAGAAATTCTCAAGGAGGTTCCTTGGGGAGTGGACGTAGGCCTGGCGTGCCGAACCACTATAAATCGCAGTGTTTGATTTTCTCTCTCTATCTCTTCTACTTTTATATTGATAATTATTATTCTGTTTTTTTTTATTTATTAAAATTCTGAATATTGTGTTATTTTTAATATTGTAAAATTTTTAATAACCCAATTCACCCCCCCTCTTGGGTTGCCTATCTGGGATAACACATTGGAAATGAAAAAATTGTCTGACTGCATTGAAAGGTATGTATACTGGTCACATTCATGAACCAACAATTATTTTGGAAGCTGTTGCATCATATGATCTTTAGTTTTGGCATGCGTTTTTTGGATTACTTGGGTCTCATAATAATATCAACGTGCTAGAAAGGTCTTTTGTATTTACCGAACTTGCTCAATGGCGTGCTCTTGCAGTCAATTACATCATCAATGGTAATGAATATACAATGGGATACTATCTTGCCAATGGTATATATCCACAATGGTCAACATTTGTGAAAACAATTCCTTCTCCTCAAGGAAATAAGAAAAAACTTTTTGCTGCAGCTTAAGAGGCGACAAGAAAAGATGTAGAACGTGCATTTGGAGTGCTTCAAACACAATTTGCAATTGTGCGCCGACCGGCACGTTTTTGGAATACTAAAATGCTTAAATATATTATGAAGGCGTGCATCATTCTACATAATATGATCATTGAGGATGAGCGGGATGACAATGGAGTAAAAGACTTCAATTATGATCAAATCGATGACAGTCCCCATGTAACAGTGTTACATGAGAAAACTACTAAACTTATGGAATTCATTCAATGTCATCATAACATTAGAGACAGGCAAACACATTCTCATCTCCAATCGGACCTTGTCGAACACTTGTGGCAATTACACAGCGAGTTGTAAAAGCTTTGAATTTGATGTTTCATTTTATGTAGTATGCTATTAGTTTTGAATGTAATCAGTATATGCTTTTAATTTATGTGTAATTTTATAATTCTATATGCCTTTTAATTATATGGTTATCATTTTAATTCTATATGCTTTTTAATTATATGGTTTTCACTTTAATTATATGCCTTATATATATATATATAAATAATTAGCAATGTAGAGAAAATACAGCATAAAATAGCAGCAAAAATACTAGCAAAATAGTAGCAAAAACACCACAAAAATAGCAACAAAACAGCAGCAAAATCAGTTCAAAAACATGTAATAGACCTGTAGCAGCAAAACAACCCAAAAACACTATCAAAAGCTAGAAGATTCTTATATCATAAAAATGTCAACAAACTATAGCAGACCTGTGTCTTACATAGCATATCATTCCATTTCATGCTTTTCAAGTTCCACCTCATGCTTTTATTGCATGATATGAAGTTCCACTTGTTTTTGAATGTACACTTTGTCAATCATTTCAATTTTGTTGTTAACCTTTTTTTTTTTTTTTGTCTTCCTTGATGTCCTCCAAAGTTTTTGTAATACTTGAATGTACGTTTTCTTTGTTCTTTCGTTTATTCAATCGCTTCTTTTCAGCCTTCCTACCGGTTGGTCTCTCCAAGTCTACAAAAGCATTAGGTGAGACATCGTCTTCCCATAGATTTATCGAATCCGGAGTACAAGGAGAAGAGGTTGTCCCTGTTCTTGGTCTTTTTGGTTGCTTTTTCTTCTCAGACTCTATCACCATTTTGGTTGATCCCTTAACATAATCCAACAGTGTTCGAATTGGAATGTAGATTTCTTGAGTTCCTTGTACATAATTTTCTCCTTGCAAATCTGAAAAATAAATAAATAAATAATATTTAGTAGCTTCACAAATAATAATAATTGTAAATGTACAATATTCAATACCTTGTCATCCTCATTTGTGCCACTTTAATGCAATGATTCAATTTGGGCGTAGCACCCACAAAACTTATTCATGGCAAGCTGAATGGTTGACCATCGATTCATAAGAGAATTCTCATTTCGATTAGACTCAAATTTCTTGTGCTCGTGGAAAAAATCCCACTCTTTTCCAATGGGTAGAGCGTTTTTGCTCATTCCCATGTACCGCATCTAAACTAATATAAAGCCAAGCCGATACAAGGAGTTTGTCTTCTTCAATTGTGAAGTTTCCTCCACGTTGAGGTTTCTTCGACAAAGATTCAATTTCAGCAGTAATTAAGACTCTTGGGAGAAGACTTGAGTGCTTTGATTCAAATATTGAGATTCCATTAGATAATGTTCATCAATGTTGGGCCTTTCTTGTAAAAGATTGATAAAGTAACCATCTTGTTGTGAATCCATACCTATGATTGAATAATATATAAGAATTAAAATTTAATATCCAAGCTACTGTACAATGAAATTGCAGTAGAAAAATCTAATTTTAAACACATTAAAAAAAAAATACAAAATGAAGAGGTATTTAGTAAGAGTTATGAGGCCAAATTAATTTCATAACAAATACATCAATTGCATAAACGTTCAGGCCAGTAAGATCAATTTTGTCAGCCTAAACAGAAGAAACATCAAATGAATATGTAGCCATAGAAGTTTCAAAATATGTGCAAAAATTATCATGTAACATAAAATGTTGATTACATTATTTTTTGGGGTTAGCACAGGAAGCCACTCTAAGGTCATGTTTGTTTGGGTGGATTGGATTAGCATTTTCATGACTAATAGTCCTAGGACTATAAATTTGTTGGATTATGTATCCTATCTTAACTAATAGTCAAGTTTAAAATAATTAATTCCTACTTCAATTGTTTAACCAAACATCGGATTAATAATTTTATTGGACTATTAGTCTAATCCCAAGCTCATGTCTACCCAAACAAACATGACCTAATAGTTTTCAAAAGTAGAACTGATTTGCAACATCTTAACCATCTATCTTATAGGAGACAACACAATTGCAAACAAACAAGACATTTCTCCAATAAGTGATACAGATTAACTTATTAGGACATATTTTTTATTTTTTTGAAGACAAGTAGTACTTGATGGCCAATTTTGATTATTGTGTATTCATAACCTTATGATGTGGGGGAGTCACCATACACTTCAGCAATCAGAGGTTGAGCACATGACCTCAATTGACAAAGCAAATTGAAAATAGGAATTTGGCACTCACGGAAGATTTATCAAGGGCTTAAAAAAAGATACCAGGGGCTGGTTTCTAAGGTTATTTTTATTTATGTAGCTAATTCAAACATAATTTATGTGATATGGAATGTTTCTATACCACTGAATAACATCTCCCCCAACCACTAGTAAAATGTTCTTCCCAACGAAGCATATGTGTTTGACGTGTAGCTCACACTACCTTTTCCTTTTCATCAGCATTTTGATTTTTTTTCCATCATATAAATAGAACCCCACAAAAACCAATTCTTGGAGCTAATCCACAACTTGTTAATTAGAATATTCTTTTTGAAACTAAAACACTGTCAATGTGCTATGCCATGCTAAGTTTTCTCCGCATTCAAATCTCTTCCACAAGTTCAAAAGATTTCATAGACCAAACCAAGTATGGAAAATTTTCTACATAGTAAAGAGATGTCTAGGCTTTCAATATATTTTTATATATAGCTTCATTATAAACATTTGTTCAATGCTAATTTAGCTTTTGAACTTGTGTGATTTTAGAGAATGATTTAGTATATATGCAAGTTTTTTTGCTAAATTTTTTGGATTTAATTTTTTAATTTTTTTTTTGATGTCCCATCATTCATTAACAACTCTCGGGTATGACAGATGTTTGAAGTTTGTGAATTTTCTTTGGCATTTGAATTTTTTGATAAGTAAGATTATCCGAAGAGTAAACTTGTAAGCATATTTTCTTTAGCTTTTGACTTCTCTCAACAATATCTTTACTTAAAAATCTTATTCAATCTGCCAAACTCTAATTGACATGGTACCAAATAGATTGAAATTTTCATATGGCGCATGATTGGTATTGAGTGTTGTTATATTGAAATATCCTAAGCCCTGTTTTCATGAAACAATCAATCAAAATTAGATATTAATGAATATTCTTGTCAAATATGATAGAAGAACTAATACAATAAATAATTGGATACAATTTACAATCTTTATTCTAACAGAAATTACAACAAACATATGGTGTGCAATATAAATACATAATAGTTTCTGTTTTACAGGCAGTAAAATAATGACCTATTAAAGAACATGGAACCATAACTTGCTACAACAATTTGTGAGATGAGATTAAAAACCATGGAAGCCACAAAGCGAAGGAGAAAATATATATTCACATAATCTGAACAAATAACCAAGCAATGTGTAATATTTTTGCCAAAATCAACAAATAATGAAGTAAGAATGCAATAATCTGAACATTTGCTTTCATATTCTCCAATTTCTTATCCACTATTCATGGTATAAACAAACGTAAATGACAAAACTTTACCTCCCTTGAGCAGAAAGGTTGAGAAAAAGATAGAGAGGATGAGAGAGTTTGTGAGTTTTGGAATGCCTTCTCTATAGATTTGTTTGGGGAGGTACTAACAGAACTTTTAGCACCAAAATGAGGGAAAAATTTTACCGCCAAAAATAGAATTCAGGAGGCAAAAACAAATAAAAAATTGAAAGGCCCATGAACATTACCTTGCTTATCCTGGTGAGGTACTGTAGCTCACCACCATTCTAGCGATGCTTGAGCGAGTCTGCTGGAGCAATCTTTTATCCTTCTAAGCTCGCTTCTATGGCTAAAAGGAAAGAATAGCCAAGCTGCTGAAGATGCTCTAACAGTTCCAAACTCTCATTCTAAAGTTATTAATTTTTTAATTTATAAAATCGATTAAAAAACTGTTGACTAATTTATTTATTTATTTATTTTAGAAATAATAATTATCCTTTAATTTATGAATTTCAAATAGGAAGATAATAAAAATATTTCATAATCTCTCTTACCAATTTTCAAAAAAAAAATATTAAAACTTGCATTCTTTTTCTCTCCTCCGAAAAATCAGATAAAATTTTTCAGAAAAGTTGTGGGTATCTATTTATATCTTATATATTATATTATGACATAACCAAAAAAAAAAATTAAAAATCAGATATACAAACAAATAAAATTAATAAATTTGATATTTATTTGTTCAGTTAAATTATTTATTTTACCTCTTAATATCCAATTTTAGATTTTAAAAATCTATAAAATCTATCTAAACAAATTTGATTTGAAAATATATCTCACTATCATACTTTAAATCAATAAAACTCACATATCTACCACATATTTAACTCGCTTCATAACTTACCTAAATAATAATAATTAAAAACAAATAGAAACCACAAATAAATTAAATTTAGAAAAAATATAGAAACCCGCAACTCCATCTAAAATAAATTAAAAATAAATAAATAGAAATCATACAAAAATAAAGAATATAAGAATTTAGATATAGATCTAAAAAAGATATAACGATATCGAAATTTGAATTATGATTTAGTAATGTAATTATCTATATTTTTATGCATATCTATCAAAATTTTAAATTATTTAATCGGACAAATTAATCAATTTTCTAAAATTATTGATTTTTCAATTTATAAAATAGATAAAAAAAACTATTGACTAATTTAGTTATTTAATTATTTTGGAAATAATAATTATCGATTAATTTATGAATTTCAAATGAAAAGATAACAAAAATATTTCATAATCTCTCCATCCTAATCTCTCTCACTGATTTTCAAAAAAAAATATTAAAACTTTATTTTCTTCTCTGTTTCCCAAAAAATCAAATAATATTTTTATGAAAATTGTGGATATCTATCTATATCTTATATATTATATTATAACACACACACACACACACACAAAAACTAAAAACCAGATATACAAATAGATAAAATTAATAAATTTGATTTTTATTTATTTAATTAAAATCTTTATTTTACATCTCAATATACAATTTTAAATTTTAGAAATTTTTAAAGTTTATCTAAACAAATCAATTATATCCCATCATCATAGTTTAAATCAATAAAACTCACATGCCTATTACATATCTAACTCACATTATAACTTATCTAAATAATAATAATAATTAAAAACAAATAGATATCACAGATAAATTAAATTTAAAAAAAAAATAGAAACCCACAACTCCAACTTAAATAAATTGAAAAGAAAAAAAAAACAAATAGAAATCACACAAAATAAAAGGATAAGAATTTAAAAATGGATCTCAAAAAAATATGACAATATTTTGAATTATGAATTAGTAATATAATTATATATTTTACTGATGTATATCTAACAAAATTTTAAATCACTTAGTGAGACAATTTAATCAATTTTCAAGTCTTATTTAAAGAATAATTTGATTAGTCATCCCAACTCCTAGACTTCACAAGCACTGACAAAGGTGTCACGACCTGCTTTCCATACCCAATGGTTAAGTATCGTGATGGCCAATAACTGAAATTATCTACGGCCAATTCTTGAACAAATAACTAATCGTCAGTATAAATAATATTTGAGTGAGAGTACCAGAATAATCATCGGAATTTTTATTTTTATAACAAAATTTATATAATACAGAAATAAAATAATCATAACTATGGTACAAAACATAACAAAACAGATGCATGGATTTAAGAAGTGGCTTGTACGAACTCTAGAAGTGACTCTTACAATAGCGTAGCATTTAGTTCCGTACAACACTTTGCTCCACACTAAAAATCAGCGGGTTAGTGGATTCGTGACAATACAAAGGTACAGACTCAAGAGGTGGCTTGTACAGATTTTAGAGGTGGCTCTTACAACAGTGTAGCACTTAACTCCGCACAGAATAGAGATCAATAGATTCATGACAAACAGAGGACCACAAAGTGGTCAAACAGAGGCCAATAATTTATTTAAATCCTCCAAGGCATGAGACTCCCGTGGTAGTACTTACAAAACATAATTATTTATAAAATCATTATCAAATAATTATTAAAATTTAAACAAATATATCCATGGGTTTCCATTTAAGTAAATAGAGTTTAGAAAATAATCTATGTAATCGAAATATTCATATAATTTATAAAAATATAAATTATATAAAATAAATTATAATAACTCAAAATATTCATAAAATATATTATGATAACTCAAGACATATAAAAAACATGTTATGGTAACTTAAGATATAATATAACTTACCTTTATATTGACCCTTAACCTTTACTTTTCTATAACTGTCTTGTTATTACTCGTAGGTATATTTCCTTTTTATCCAAAGCTTAGCGATGTTAGCCACTAGGGGTGTTCACGGTTTGGATTTGTGTGGTTTGCGGTTCGATTTTGACCCGTCCGCATCTATACAGTTTGAGAAAAAGTCAAACCACAACCGCCCGCAACGCAGTTTGCGATTTGTGCGAATAGGATTTGCAGATATGCAGGCAGCTGCGGACGGTTTGCGATTTTGATTTTTTCACTTAAAAATTAATTTTTGAGTTTTTTTTTCCCAATTTTGTAAATATTTATTTTGGATCATTTTCTTCCAATTTTCTAAAATGCTCCAACATTAATAATTAATGAATTAAAACTTATAAAATTAAAAACACAAAAAAATCAATTCCTAACACAAACAAATCATTCAAAATCCTAAACTTTTAAATCAAATCATAAACTAACACAAGCACAGCTTTCAAAATCATAAATTAGATCATCAATCTCATTCACCATCTACTACCCAACAATACAATTAAAATAAAATCATTCAAAATCCTAAACTTACCTAAAAGTAGTTCTTCATTAACTTTTACATTCATAAAAAACCCTACTTATAATTTCCCGCTACTGACAAGCTGCACCCCCGCTCTAACAAATTTTAGGAGCTTATTTGAGCTGGTGGGGTGGAATGAATTTTCACCATGTTAGTAGCCTCTTTATAGTTGGTGCAGTGGCGTGTGGCAATTTTATATTTAGCCACCTGTCCCACATGTGGCACCATTTGTTTATTTCCTTTGTCCTGTAGGATGACTCGCCCCAGTTATAATTAAGGGTGGTTTAAAATATTTTAAATAAGAGTGGTGATTCATTCCAATAATTTTTAAATTATTAATAACTTTAATAAGTTTAAAAAAATAAATAAATAAATAAAAAAATTCAAGTCAAAATATCACATCACTTTGATGGGGGTCACTGTGCCACATTATTAGTGATGCTCTAGAGCTCCTAATTTAGTGCTCTAAAACATTATTCTTTAAATAAGTGTGTTATTTAATTTTTTTATAAAGTATGAGTTAGATATGGATTGAATTTGAAGTAATGTAGTAGAGAAGTGATGTGACTTAAATAAGATAATGTAACTTAAATGGGATAGTGATTTTTTAACTTTTCGACTTTTTTAAGAGATGCCAAACAAGGCCTAGTCACCATCCTATATATTAGGATGGTGATAAATCACCGTTTTTATTTTATTTTATTTTACTCTTACGAAATGTTTAAGATTTTTCTTATTTATAATTAAATAATATGAATATAAAATTTAAGGCACAACTTAAATTTTCAAATTGTTATAAAAAGAGTTAACAGATTAGGTTAGGTGATGTCTAAATTGTTAAAGGTAACATTCTCCCACTCCATACATTTATTTGTTTTTTAAATTTATTTTTTTCCTGCGTGATTCTCTTTCTCTACTGTTAGTTTGGTTTTAGTTTTGGTTTTATTGAGATTTATGTGTTTGTTTACAGATTTACATGGTGGAAAATAATTATTCAGCATGCTTGGTTAAAGTTTTCTAATAACTCTTTTTAGAAAATTCTACTTTCTTATTTTTCATATTTTTTTTGTTTTTACTGAATTTTTTAATATTTTAAGCAATTTTTTATTTTTTTACTTTTTAGACATACCTAACATAAATATACCGAAAATGTAAATTTTTTTTGAAGGAAACCTTTTAAAAATTCACTAAATATCAAAAATACAAAAAAAATACGAGAATTCAGTACATTTTTTGTATTTTTATGTATTTATTAATTTTTAAAAATATTTTTTCACAATTTTTTTAATTTTTAGATACATCTAAATAAGGTGCATCTAAAAAAAAATGTTTAAAAATTTAAAAATATTCACTAAAAATAAAAAAATACGAAAATCAAAAAACTCAATTTTCAAAAAACTTTTGTTTGGGATGACCTAAATAAGTGTACTTTTTGTCTTTTTACGAAAAGATGTGCAGAAAAGTAAAGAGGTGATGTGATAAAAAAAGATAAAAAGATGAATTATTTTTGAGTTCCCAAACTTGGCCTTAATCTAAAAAACTCAAACCAAACACACTTATTGGTGTTTATGATTGTAATCGAAATATCTATATCTGTTCTGTGCCAAGAACTTTGATCAAATTTTATTTTCTTCAATGAATATCATAAAATTAAAGTAAAAAAATGAGTATTGATTTTTTTTTTTAATTGTCATTTTATTTTATAGAAAATGTGAAAATTTATTGAGAATTCAAAGATTTTACTATAAGATTAGATTTTTGTATAACTAGATAAATTTAAAACTTTTAAATATCATTGTGTTTTTTATTTTTTATCATTTTTATATCCTATTATACCATTACTGCTATTTGTTAGTTTGTTAATTACAATTCAATTAATTGAAAATAAAAACTTGATATAACTTTTCATATATATTATAGTTAATTTGTTACAGCTATAGTTGTATATAATAGCATAATATATAGGGATAATTTCTAAATATAATTTATATTTTTTTATGTGATTAAAATAGTCCATTTTAAATAGTATATAGAAGAGTTACATGGTTTCTTTTATCTCTAAAAAACCCATTCTATTTTTTTTTTTACTTTTTAATTTTTAAAATTGAAACATCAATTGTTTTTGTCTATAAAACAAAACTGATAAACACATATCCAAAAGTTACACATTTTTTTAATTTTTTTTTTCTTTTTTAATATGTAGGATATTTACAAATGGAAAATGTTTGACATGTCAAATTTTTTTTCATAATCTGACTTATAATGATGTAGTCATAAGTGTTTATTTTTTATACAAATATGAGAAGAGAATTAATTAAATTATACATTTTAACCAACTACATACTTAAACTTTGATTATATGTAGATGTTATTTCACTATAATTTCAATTAAGAGAATGTTCAATCCTTAGAAATTTTTTTTATCAAATTATAATTTGATAAAAATTTAAAAAGAAGAAACGTTAAAAATTATTTTTTTTTCATCAAAATTGGTGAAATGAAAAAAAATTGTGATAAGAATAAAAGTTCTTTTAAAAATTGATAAAAATTTAATGAAAAAGTTAATCAAAATTTTTATTCAAATTTAAAATCAAATTAGATAAAAAAATAAAAGAAAATGATGAAAGTTTGAAAATATTTTGAAACCTTCTTATTCTTAAAGATTAGAAATCTGTGTGTTATATTCATATTGTATTTTTAGTTATGAAATTGAAAGAAAAAGAAATGTAACTTAAATTATTGGATTAATAATAAAAACATCATATTAATTATTGTTAAATATCACTTTACTTTACATTTAATAATAAAATTATATATTTGTCTTAATTATAACTTTTAAATTTGTATATTTTCATAATAAGAAGAGGTATGTCATAACTCATTTAATCTCATTTAATCAAGTTAAATTTTTTTTAATACAAACTATTAAAATTACACTAAATAGATTTATATATATATATATATTTAATTTTTTTAAACTAATAATTTAAAAAATTATAAACATAAGTTAACTTATAAATTTCATATATATCATAAGACAAAATATTAAATTATTTCAAAATAATTATAATCAGTGTGTTTGGTTTGAATTTTTTGAATTAAGTTTTTTGAAAACTGAGTATTTTGATTTTCGTATATTTTGATTTTTGGTGAATATTTTTAAAATTTTAAACGTTTTTTTTTTTACTTTTTTAGATGCACCTTACTTAAATATATCTAAAAAGTAAAAAATTTGTAAATACATAAAAATACAAAAAATGTACTGATTTATTTATTTTTTTTTATATTTTTTATATTTAGTGAATTTTTAAAAGTTTTTTTTCACATTTTTTTTACTTTTTAGGTATATTTATGTCATGTATGTCCAAAAATTTAAAAAATTGCTTAAAATATTAAAAAAATTCAGTAAAAATAAAAATAAAAAAACGAAAAATAAGAAAGTAGAATTTTCTGAAAAGTGTTTTTAGAAAACCTTAACCAAGCAAAGTGATATGATTTTTTTTTTAAATTTATAAAATCCTATGCATAGCATGAGTTACCACTAGTATATATATATTGAGAGAAAAATAAATAATTTTAATTACATTGAGAGAAAAATAGGATCATTCATATTATTATGATGATAAAATAAAAAAGCAATTCAAGGGGGTACAATACCCAACTCACCAAGCTAATGCTCACTGTACTTTCCATACACAATTCAAGGTTAGGAAAGAAGAAAGAAAAAAAAAAAAATTACCGACCAAGCCAACCTCTCTGGGGCTGTCCTTCACTATCATTCATCAATTTGTCCAACACTACATTCAAATCAACCGATTGCCCACTTTCCGTCAACTTTCGAACTGTTGCTCTCACTTGGTCTCTTGAGAATCCCATAGTAACTACCTTGTCGACCACATCGTCAATAGACACCCTGTTACCCGTTCCACTAGAACCAGACCCACCCCCAACCCCAGAAGCAGCAGGCACTGCATGTGGTAATATACGAGCAGTGGGGAGCCGAGGATAACTGGTTCCACCGCCCTGGGCTGCAACAGAAGATGGTTGTTGTTTCATCGAGCCACTACCATACTGAGAAGCAGATCCACTGTAAGGGTACAGTTCATTGGGCCCAGAAGAAGGGCCGTATGCAGTAGAAAATCCTGAATTGGGCCTACTAGATGGTGGCTCATACATGTGGGATGGAGCACCAAAGAACTGATGAGAGGGAGGGTTTCCACTGGTTGGATGAGGAGGTTGTTGGTGGAGGCTTGGTGGATAGTTTTGAGGGGGAGCATAAGGTGGTGCTTCATCTGGATGGTGGCCCATTGAAGGTTGAGGTTGAGGAGGATTAACTGGTGAGAGAGATGGGTGGTGTTGTGGTGGTGGCTGACAGCATTGCGGGTGAGGCGGTGGTGGCTGATATTGTTGATGCAGTGGTGCTGGAACAGGAGGCTGCAAATGCTGAGGAGGAGGTAACTGGTATTGCCGTTCTTGTATCTGACTAGGAGGAGGAAAGTATGGCTCTCTCTGATGCACAGAAGGGATTGGGTTAGGAGGGAACTGGTTTGGAAGCGGAACCGAAGGAGGTAGATTCTGCTGTGAAGCAGGTGGAGGAGCATTGGGTTGAGAAAGCATAGAAGGTGATTGCACTATAGGAGGAGGAAGCTGTTGGTGAGGCTGCTGAGGAGCAAATGCTGCCTGCTGCAACACAGAGAAGGTAGAAGGTGATTGTGTAATAGCGGGAGGAAGCTGTTGGTGAGACAGCTGAGAAGCAGATGCAGCTAGCTGCAAAGAATCAGATTGCACGGTGTTTTGGGTATCTGACTGCTGCTCTACCTTGGACATTTGTAGCTTTGCAAGGTGAAGCTGACCCTCTAATATGTCTTGTTTATCCCTTATAACCTGCACATCACTTTGTACCTGCACGAGTTGTTGATAATCACTCACTAAAAGTGTAACAGACTGATCAACAAGACAGTAAATACATAGACCAGTATACACGATAAAATTAACAAGATGTGCAAAAGCCATCATAAATTTTCAAATGCAGTGTCCAGTAATCCTTGAGTGAAGGAAATAAATGTAATGAAGGCCAGTTTGCTTTTTTCAGCTCGGTGTAAAATTTAAACAAGAACATGTTAAAGTTGGATCCAGCGCCTGTATTAGTTTTCCCTAGCACTGAACACTGCAAAAGAATTTGAACAATAGTTCAGACATGAGTAGAGGAAAAGATACCTCTCTAAGAATATTTTCCATCTGCCTCAGTTTACCATCAGTACTTCCATGATTGTTCCCAACAGAAACCTTCAAATCATCCACTGAATTCTCAAGGTGGCGAGTTCTGCTCTCTATCTGAGATATTCGGGCACTGACACCTTCCAATGCATGCAGTAGATCATCAGCATGCATCTTCATGGTTTGATCGATCTCAGATACTAAAGCTGCAATATTGGTATTGTAATCCTTCTCTAAAATGACTTTTGTAGGTTCGATGGAGTCGAGAGAACTATAATTCTGTACAGAACATGGAAGCACCAGATAACAAATTAGCAAGAGAGTGCAGAGAACAAAGTCGTGGATCACTACTCGCTTTGCTAGCAACAGAACATACGTAGAGGTAGAAAACATCACAAAACATAATGTGGTTGAATTAGGTGAATCATGTGGTTGGAAATTAATACATGACTAGTATTGTTGTAACATAAAAAGAATTACATCAATCCCAAAATTAAATAAAATCATCAGGCTCAAATGGGTTCGATCTCCTCTAATTTCATCAATTTTATAAACCGCAAACGACAATCATCACCAACTGCCAATCAAATCATGTTTAGGCACTCTCAATTCCTCTAACTCGTAGAAGATGCAACAAAAGTAAGCATTCTTGAAAATTTACCAGACCAATTTGTAACGATTTTCAAACACCAAGACGAGTTGACTATGGCGAGAATGAATGCTTAAACTAAAAGGCCATCAATCAAATTCATCTTGATGTATACAAATCATATGGATTTACTTTAGAACATAAAACCTTTATTATTGATAATAATTATGTGAACAATTAAAAAACTAATAACTTAAATAAAGCGAAAAAACAAATTGCTCGATAAATTTACGCCACCCATGAGGATGTCTGCGATTGCTTCAGCCATAACAACACAAAATAAATTGTTTCACTATTTAATAGCAACACTTTTTTTCCCCTCCAAACTCCATCAATTGTCTGTAAAAACCAATAATCGCTCAACACAAATAACTATCAACTAACAAATAAATAAAAAATTCTAGCTAATGTATCCTTCACACAATGCCTAACATAATTCCTCCTAAAAGAACACAAATTCAAAGATAATTCAACTAGGACAGACAACAATTTCATCAAAATTAACCAGTTATATATCATAACCATGAAAATCATCAAAACCGAAACAAAATATATATATATATATATATAGAGAGAGAGAGAGAGAGAGAGATCTTACTCTGATGCCAATACCAGTAGCATGAGTCTTTGAATCAGCCGAGTTCCAAACCCTAGTTTCACCAACATTACCCGAATCGAGATTCGACTGTTGAAGAATTGGCTGAAAATCGTAGCTGGGCACGATCTCATCCTTCTTGGCAAAGCCAGTACGGTGTTCGTGAGGAGGGTTCATGAGATCGATGAAGTCGTTGTTGTTGTGCGAATTCGATAAGTCCATGATCTGTTTGTCCATGAATTGCGATGTATTCATCGAGCTGCTTCTTCTTCTTCTTCTTCCAGATTCTATCTAGATATATAGTCAGCTATATATATACAATTGATGAGTAGCTGTACAAGGATTCTTGTGCGAGAAGGTTTTAGAGAGAGAAAACTGGAGGAGGGTCGTCGGGAAATTATCTTCTGGAATTTGGATTTTAATAGGGTTTTGATTTGGAAGTTACGAGATGGCTTTCTCAGAAAACATTCCGACGTCACGCAACCGTTTCCTGGTATCAAACGATGTCGTCTTGGTTTATGTTAACTTAGCAGTTTTGTTTACTTGCAATGTTTGTCTTGGCGTATATTGTCGGGCCTGGGGTCCGAAAGGCCCAATATTGAAACAAGTACCCACCAATTTTAAAACCAGCAATGATTGGGCTACAATTTTTATGACTTAAATGGCTCGAAATTACTAAAATGACGTCATTTTGAGTACAAAACAACTTTAAAATTGTTAAAACGACGTCGTTTTGACAATTTTGAACCATTTGAACCACAAAAATTATGACCCTCAAACATTTTCCTTTTAAAACCGAATAGCCCAATAATTTTGTATTCGTATTAGAATTTTCTTAATACCTATTTACTTATATTATTGGATTTGTGTTCGATGTTAACACGTCATGCTATT
This sequence comes from Camellia sinensis, assembly GCF_004153795.1. Lineage (NCBI taxonomy): Eukaryota > Viridiplantae > Streptophyta > Magnoliopsida > Ericales > Theaceae > Camellia > Camellia sinensis. The sequence continues at coordinate 414,746 of NW_021026469.1, forward strand.
TTTATTTTTTTTTAATCTTGGTTAAAAATAGAATTTTTTTTTTTTTCTTTTTTTTTGTGACAGTTAAATTTAGTATACCAACTCTATATCAAATTATTTATAAAAATATTTAATTTCAACTCAATATCATTTCTTTAATTTAAAAAAAAAATAAACACTATATTTTATTTTATTAGATTGGCTTAAAAATAATAAATGAAGAGATTAAATTATCTCAAACAGAAAATAAAAAAATTACAATAACCTTAAAGTTCTATTCAATTATGTGTTAATCAACAAAAATCAATACAAAACAAAATTATGATATTCAAACTAACGGAATCAAAATCCTGCCTCTTAAAGATTAATAATTTAAATTTCCATATACAGATTACTAACCTTTGAAAAATTATTGTTCACTTCTTCATGGACACTCTCATTTCCAACACACAGACGAAAAGAGAGACAGAGACAAAAAGTAAATTTTATACATGATTCAATCTTTAACTAGAAATTTACATAATCATACACATTACATCAATAAACAAATAAAAAAAATGCAGTCACTAACTTGAAAACAAAGCCTAATAATCAACCCCAATTAAAATTAAGGAGTTGGGTTTGGTGAATGAAAGACTTTCCTATCAGGCGTGTTGCCCGAATTCAAGCCAATCGATCGTTATTTAACCCAAAAAAAAAAATAGAGTTTAAAATGAGTACTCAATAATAGACAAACTTGGAGATTCAGGCCATGGCACTTGAACTACAACCATGAGCCCCTCATAACCACATTCAACATCTTCCCCATTAAGCCGGCAAGCTGTCGGTTTCTCCGACGCAAACACCCTCATTTCACCAGTCCCCTTCACCCCTACCTGGACCGAGTTGTCCCGATCATTGAACACCACTGACTGTATTGCACCGCCAGTGTTAAGCATATTTACCAGCCCAATCGGAGCAAATTGGATAGACTTGTTAGCCATGGTGGTGATTGGAGAGACCGTTATAAGCTCAAAGTTAAAGGGTTCGAGTGAGATCTCTATGGCGTCGGATGGCTTTGAGAGAATTAATTTTTTCTCGCGGAACATGTACAATGCAAATAGTTGCACTGCTTCAATGGAGATTGGCTTTGTTCCACGTTTCCACTCAATGTCTTTTGGGGTGGTGGTTGTGGTCACGGTGTGGGAACATTCGGAGGCGCATTTGTTGCGCCTGGACTCGCGACACCATCCTCCACCTTGGCAGTTAAATGCTCCAAGAACTCCAGTGTACTGTTGCAAATAAAAATCAGACAGACATTGTAAGATTGGGAGCAATTGGGAACTTAAATTAAATTACTTTCTAAACAGCTATACAAACATTAATGCCAACGTGTTAACATGTCGTTATATTCAAAGTTTTACTCAAATCAATAGGTATGGATATAATGAACTAGGGTCATTCCCAAGTACCCATAATTGTTACTTGCAACCCAATTCTAGATTGTATAAGGCCATGCCCAAATTCTGGATTGCTTTGGGTACACAAACAAATGAAAATTATTTAGTAGTTTTGTAACACTATTATAGAAAAAATATGTGATGTTTTCGATCAATAAAGTCATATAAAATGGGATGAATAAGATCGATATTGTCTCTCATTCAACTGATTAAGGTGAGTCAAGTCAACTCTATCCATTTTATGATTACTATTCTTATTAGTTTCAAAGTAAATTGCCATTATCTACTCTCCTGTCCTATGTAATTTGTCCACATTTCCATACTCCAAATTCTAGGCAATTAGCCAAAAAAAAAATAACTCTTTTAAAATAGTTAAAAAAGAAACACGTAATGCACCTTGTTTAAGTTCCATATCTTGAGCATGGTCTTCCCATCGTGGAGAGGGTCTTGGAAGAGACAATCACGGGTAGGAAGTGCATTCCATATCTTGAGCATGGTCTTCCCATCGTGGAGAGGGTCTTGGAAGAGACAATCACGGGTAGGAAGTGCATAGTGCTCGCACCGCAAGATCGAGCCATCAGGTAACACCAGGCTCCTGAGCAGTTTGAAATCGTGTTTTCCGACAGAGTCGCTGACATAAATTGGTCCACCGGAAATAGCCCGAGAGGCGGCGTGGAACTGGGCACAAGGATGAGTGGATTGGAACATGTCCCAATCTGGGTGTATGAAGTTCCCCATCCACAAGCTGTTATAAGCACAGTGCACCATGTGACACCCTTGTAGCCAAAAGGTCCCATTGGGATCCCCAGATGGATCAGTGCACCAAAAATCATCCCCTGTTATCAATCATAAAATAAGCAATTAAATTAAAAACTTTAAAATTAAAAACCACTTGTGACATTATTTTTATAGTAAGATTTTTATTTTTATTTTTGTAAAGACATACCGACACGACCGAGAGCTATGGCTTCGGTTCCGAGGAACATGAAGTCGTTGCAGTGTTCCATGCTTGCGATGACACCATGGCCATTGAAGTGCTTCCTCACTGAAGATGTCAATGCTTTGTAGTATGCTTTTGCTAGTTCTACTCTGCCTCCATAGTCCTCACACAACATCTCCAACAACTGCACATTATTCACACAAAAATATATACCAACATTTAAAAAAATATTATCATATTTATGTTTAGTGAAAAATTATTGAAAAAATATACTTACGTGAATAACATCCACTTTGACTCCATCAATCCCAACTGACTCCAAATGCGAGTGCAGACCTTCATACATTTGATCAACCATCTCTGGTGGGACCAACCCAACTCCATTGTTCACGATCTTATCAACGGCTAGATCTTCCATTGTCTTCTCCAACCCAGGTGACAACTTAGGCCTCACAACTCTAGATTTGGGTAGACCCGAAGCATTGGGTCTAAGCCCGCCCCAATACCCACACAAAGCATGCCACACATACACATAATCCACACTCTTAAACTCCCCCTTGAGGTCCCTAATAAAGGCACCCATGCCCTTGTTAAGGGCACCACCAGAGGTTGACTTTTTACGACTCACATAGTCCCTAAATTTGTAATTCTCTTCAAACTTTATGAGCCTACACGGCATTTGCTCACCAGCAGAGGTCCGATTCATGCCTTCTTGGGCAATCGGGTCATCATCATGGGATATGGACTGCCACCCATCATCAATAAGAACCAGACCCGGTGGGCACCCGCCTTCTACGAGCCCTTTCACACCTTCCCAAACTCCCTGAGGTTGCACCGTAAGGTAAAATGCATCCCACGTGCACCAACCAAATTTGTCCACGATACCCGGTGGTGTCTTCTCTTTCAAAAGCCTGAATGTTCCGAGATGAGCTCTCACTACTTCCATGGCGTCCTCCACGAGACTGTACGGATCGTCGCTTGCGTGAATGTAAAGCGCGCTCCGAAACGAAGCTCGGGTCACTTTTGTCGACCCGCTTTCCATACAAATCTCGACGTTGTCGTCGTCGGCGCCGCCGGGTTGGAGAGAGGCGCGGAATGGGCCTTCAAGGAGGGGGAGGAGAAGGACGTAAGGGCGGCCCTCGGCTGAGCGGTCCAGAATCACCATCTGGGTTTCGGATTCGAGGTCTCGGCCGTTGGATCCGACCCAGTGGGTCGTCCACCAGACCTTGAATCTGAAAATACTCATGAATGTGATCCCCTTGAGCTTGCCCACCGACACCACGTGGCGGCTTTTGGCCTCGCGGGAGTCGAATCCGACGAAGCTGCCGGCGGCGGTGGTGGTGGCGCCGCCGCCGTAGGGTGAGGGAAAAGCTACGATGTTGGGAGGTACATCGGAGAGAATGACGTGGCCTCTGGCTTTGAAGTTTGATCCCTCTAATGTGATTGTTGGTGATGATGAGCCGGTGTAGCCATTGACGAGGTCTGAAATATCGGAGCCAGCTTTGCTCAAACTTGGAGCCATTGATATGAATGAATATGGAGTGTGATGATGATTTTGAAATGAAGAAAATATAGAAAATGGAATGTCGAAGCTATGAAGTGGGAAGATTGTGTGTGATTTTGGAAATGAAAACACTTTGGTTTTTTTTAGTGTGTGTGTTGTTCAAGTTTTGATTTGGTTTGTTGATTGTTGATGGAGGAAGGAAGCATTTGAGAGCTGCAAATTTATAGGGAGTTTAAATGGAGTTGGAAGGAAAGTTCAGAGGAAGGTGAGGTGGTCGGTTTTGTTGACAAATTTTAATCAAAAGATTATCCAAATGTAGTTATTTCGAGCTTCCTGTCAGGTGGCATGGATACTTTTATGTTTACTATCATATATTGACATCTGTTACATCGCCGCTATGACTATAATAACATTTACCAAATGTGAAATTGAAAACAGTCCAACAACTCGTTCTGCAATTTTTAATTTTAATTAAAAAATTATTATAAATTGTTACATAATTTTTTTATTTATATATATATTTATTTATATATATATATATATTATTTTTAAAAGATTAAAAAATTACTAAAATAATTTATTCCCAAATAAAGCTATTTTTTGATTTGAATAGAAATTTAAAAATTAAAAAAAAACATTAAAAGTTTTATATTTTATTTATTTTTTTCTTTTTAAATATTAATTTAAATTCATAATTTAAATATTTTTAAAAAATGTCAAAAATTTAGTAAAAATGTGATTGTGAAATAGAAATAGAAATTACGTCATGTAAGTTTATATATAGAATAAATAGCAAAATTCATTTTACCATATAAAAATAAGTCATCCGCAATTGAATATTTGTTTGATCATTAATTTCAGACAAAATTAGTTGAAGTGGACACAAATATTTGGACACCAGATTATAAAATGAAAATAAAATGCTCCCTATGAGTTTGAATTAAAATTTGTTATAATTTAATATTTTTATATCAATACCCTAAAATAAATACATAAGACCTACTTCCTGTCTTAAAAAAAATAATTAAAATGCGTTAGATCTCTACCGTCAAAGCCCACAAATTTTGGTAACGGTCCCTATATCATTATTTTTGGTGAAAATATCAAAAAAAATTATATTTTATTGATAAATAATGCAAAGAAAATAAAATACAAATAGATCAGGTTAATACACAGATATCTCGTTTTCTTTAAAGAGATCAAGCCTACTGCGGTAAGAAGAACCCAAATACCGATACAGCAGTCACAAAACTATGACTTGTCCCCTCCAAGATACAACAGCCCGACCACTTGCCGTATGGTTCAAACCAACTCTGCACAAGATGGTGAACCCAAAACTCCACAAAAAAAAAAAAAAAAAAATCACTCTTTGCTAGTAATCTTTCTTGTATAGAAAATAGTTGGTATGTTGGTTGTAGAAAAGAGTAGAATAGAGGAACTATTTATAAGTCACTAGGACATTACAAAATACATCAAAAAATAATAATGGCCATGAACCTAGAGAAAATGGAGAGTGTACCCAAATATTAACTCACCACCAAATTCATGAAATCTAATTAAACATAAATAAGACAAAAAGTCATCAAAGTAATGAATCTCCATTCATGAACAAGATAAGACTCATAATCAAAATAAAAGAAGATTCATAAATAAAATATATAAATAAATAAATGAATAAATAAAAACTATTAAAATAGTCCAACAACTATCAAAGCACAAAGCTAGTTGAGATAAATAAACAAAAGAAAATTATACCAAAAAAATAAACAAAAGAAATGATTAATTAATTTTCATTCAACTGCTCGAAGAGGTTGGGTCGCGTCCCTCGTGAATTTCTAAGGTTTTGTTTGACTATCTTAGTTGGGATTACAATAGTGTAAAAAAATTAAATATTTTATTTAAATTATAATTATTTTCTTTTTTTAACAAAAATTAAAAAAAATTATCAAATGAACTTTTTAATTCTAAATTAAAAAAGTTTTATTTTTAAAAAATCAACTAAAAAAGTTTTTGTCAAAATTAAGATCTCGTTAGAAAACAAATTATTTTAATAATTTTTTAATTTTTTATAAAAAAAATATGTAAAAAAATAAAAAAATAAATAAAATGATAATTTATAATAATTTTTTAATTAAAATGTATAATTGACCAATTAGACTTAAGCCTTGTTAGAGTGTCGCAGCCGACCTACGCCAGGTGTGGGAGTGGGGGTCCACAAGCACCGACCTGCATACCAGGTAGTCCACCGGAAAATTAAAAAAATTGGATAGGGGGCACGTGGAAGTGGCACGTGGAATGCTTCCCAGGCAAGTTTAGAGGCAGCTAGAACTGCTACAAAACTGTAGACAGTTGGATTCAACTACTTCATTCTGGAAACCCAACTACCACACACACCAATCGGCGTTCCCCACGTGCATAATTTTCAAAATATATCCTTATTTTATTTTTTATTATTTTAAAATATTAATTAGTGTGTTTTGCTTTAATTTTTTGAATTCGTTTTTTAAAAAATTAAATTTTTTATTTTTTTATTTTTAGTGAATATTTTTAAAATTTTAAACAAAATTTTTATTTTTTAAATATACCTTACTTAGATATATCTAAATAGTAAATTATTTATAAAAAAAATATTTTAAAAAAGTAATAAATACATAAAAATATAAAAAAATATACTGAATTTTCATTTTTTTTATATTTTTGATAGTTTGTGAATTTTTTAAAGTTTTTTTTACAAATATTATATTTTTAAAGTGTATTTATATTAGGTGTATCTAAAAATTTTAAAAATTGTTTAAAATATTAAAAAAATTTAGTGAAAACACAAAAATAAGGAAAACGAAAAAGTAAAATTTTTTAAATAGTAAATTCTGAAAACTAAAACTAAACAGAGTGAATCTTTTTTTAAAAATCAAGAAATAAAATAATATAAATTAACTATTTTACACTTCTTTTAAATTCATTAATAACACAAAAAGTACATTTATAACAATTGAAATTTTCAAAAAAATATATTATTAAAGGGTAATTTTAAAAAATTAATATTTTAAAAATGAAATAATTATACTATCAAAAAAAGTTAAATTCCCCAAAAGGGATTATTATTTTGGGACAGAAAGAGTATTATTTTTTGAAATAAAAAAAAAATTCATATAAAATAAAAGATTTAAATTTAAAAATTAATAAAATAATAGATTTGATATATTAAGTGGAGAACTTTCATGTCAAATTAACATATATCAATTTACCACATAAACTTTCAAAAAAAATTTAACATATCAAATTTTAAAAATTTGGAGGGAGATGCTCTTGGTTCCTCTATCTGGACTAATGCTCCACCAAGAAGAAAATATTTTTATTTTATAATTTAAATAAGAGTAACTACAATTTTACTTGTCAACTATTAATATGTAAGAGTAGTCTAATGCTACTATTCAGTTGAAAAATGATTTACACAAAATTTTTCTACAAAAACACTCAACTTTGATATCTAAGAGTGCCTTTGTTTGGGAAGAAATTTTTTTGGACTTTTTTGGCTAAAATAGCCATAAAAAACAAAATAAGTTATTTTAGGTACAACAAACAAAACATCACATCCAACCCATAATCATTATACTTTTCTCTCATAAAAAAGTCAAAAAAGCTAAAAAGCCAAAAAATCCTTCCCAAATCAAGTTTTTTAACCCAGACTAAAATAGCTAAAAAAATCAAAAAATCAAAAAATTAACCCACTTCTTAAACCAACCCAAAGTGTGTCACGTTCACTTATTTGTTATAGACAAAAGTGAATAAGTTGGGCTCTAGATCCCAACAACAATAAGAGGCTAAACTTAGGCCGAAAACGAAAGCCTTTAGGCTCTAACAGTCCATCCATCTTATTGGTTTTTATATGGAATACACTCGAGATAGATTTGGATCCTCCCCTTTATATCATCCATGGTTGTGAAAGAATCCCATCATCTTATCTTTATTTTTAATTTTAAAAATAACTAAAACAAAATGACATAGTAATCATAAACAATTAATTTTTAATTTTAATGATATCTCATAACATTATACAATCCAATAATCTGAAGAATGTGTTTTCTTGTTAGTTAAAACTAATCAATTGACTTAGTGCTTAAAATGGTATATGAAATCTATGCAATTATAACAAAACTTTCATTACTTTTACTACCATATACATGATAGTTCAAGTGATGCAAAGTTGCAAAGTAAATCCAGACAACAGAGCTAAAACAGTAATGTTATGTACACAAAAAAAAAATCATGTGTTAATTTTATTATGGTTGTGATCCTCGCCACTCGAAGAATAAATCCGAGCCGTATTGATTTTTCTGTGCACTTTTCTATAAACTTTATCCGTCATGACCCTCTTTGTAATAAAAATAATAGACTATACATTTTAAATGACTTGCAGTTTCTTCTCTCCTTGGCATTTTACAGCTCCCTTTCCCTATATTTTTTTTTTTAAAAAAATCACAAATGACACGAACTTTTCCATGCGTGTTAATGCTTATCCTTCTTCTAAGATGAGATGTCAATTTCACAACAGAAATTTTCCTTTACTTGTGCTTCATTGAAAAGCTCCCAATGCAGACTGGACAGGAAATATAAAAGTAACCAATCAAACAAACAGCAAATGTGCAATAGTAAATCTCCAATTTTTTTTCTTCCATTTAATTTATTATTTTTTTTTTGTTTTTGACTCTAATATCTTCTATTTGTGAAATCTTCAGAATCTCCATTTGTGTATGAATATGGCAAGGAAGCTACTATTGGTTTGAAGGTAATTTCACATGCTTCTAACTCAACCTTTATTTCTCTTAGGCTTTTATCATTTCCAAATCTTTGAATGGGTTCTGTGAGTCTCTGTCCTCTACCGTCGAGAGTTTGATGAGTTAACCACCATGTCTTCCCAAAGCAAACGCAGAGAGCTGGATTTGATGAAACTATAAATCTCCAATTTTTTTTTTTCTTCCATTTCATTTATTATTTTTTTGTTTTTAATTATTGGGTTTTGATTGTTGTGAAATAGTAAATCTCCAATTTTTTTTCCTCCATTTAATTTTTTTTTTTTTTTTTTTTTTTTAATTGTTGGGTTTTTTAATTGATGAGTAACTATAAGGTGGAGACGATCAATGATGGTATGCAAGAGTTCTATGTGGATTTTCATGATCCCAAAAACAGTAAATCATCTATACCCCATCTCTAATTTTTTTTAATTTTATATTTTAACAGGCGGTTAATGGCTACTATGATTTTTATTTTTAATTTTAACAGGCGGTTAATGGAATCATTCAAAAGGATCACCCCAGGTTTGTGGTTGCGATGAAAACAACAAGTTAATGTATTTCACTGCTTTGCTAACCCGTCATGTGTGAAAAGTTTGCTATGCTAATCAAAATTTGAACATGAACATTCTTCTACAGTTTATTTGTTATTATATTTTTTTTCATATCTAAAATTTTGTACACTTATTGTAATGGTAATTCTGCTGCAATCACACATATAAATAAATAACAACAGGATAATGTATTTCTCTCTCTCTCCTCTCTCTCTTTTTTATTTGTTGTGGGTTTTAGTATAATTTTGAAGGAAGATGTGGCTTGGTTTGATTCATAAAGGTGGTTCAGAAAGCAAGGCTATATGTCCTTCTTCGCATTAGGCCTTATGTTTGTGCAGAGTGGAATTTTGGGTAGTCACATTTCTGGTTATGTATTTTAAAGTTTTAATTTATATATATTTGATGAGTTTTTGAGATTCAAGTTTTTTTTTATTTTTTTTATTTTTTAAAATGTTGATTTTGTTTTGCTTTTGTGTTTTTAGGGGTTCTCATGTTTGGTTGAAGTATGTTCCAAGCATCAACTTCAGAATAGATAATTAACCTTTCAAGGTCTCTCTCTCTCTCTCTCTCTCAAGATTTTGTAAATTAAGCCATTACCTTAATAGATAATTATTCGTGTTGCAAATAGAGATGCAAAGGTTCACCCAAAAAATTGTCTAAATGATGAAGGATAAGAAGTTGTTTGAGTCTCAAGGTGGTCATATCATCATCTCCCAGGTGTGGCTTTTGTTTTTTTTTATTTTTTTTATTTTTTAAAATGTTGATTTTGTTTTGCTTTTGTGTTTTTAGGGGTTCTCATGTTTGGTTGAAGTATGTTCCAAGCATCAACTTCAGAATAGATAATGAACCTTTCAAGGTCTCTCTCTCTCTCTCTCTCTCTCTCTCTCTCTCTCTCTCTCAAGATTTTGTAAATTAAGCCATTACCTTAATAGATAATTATTCGTGTTGCAGATAGAGATGCAAAGGTTCACCCAAAAAATTGTCCAAATGATGAAGGATAAGAAGTTGTTTGAGTCTCAAGGTGGTCATATCATCATCTCCCAGGTGTGGCCTTTTGTGTTTCTTTGCCTTTTTATATTTGTTGTGTTACAGTGATTTTTCCATAATAAAGTTTATATTTTTGTCTGAATTTGTATATGATGCAGCAGAATAAAATAGATATCGTTCTAGAATGGGTGTTTCCATAATAAAGTTTGCAAGCTACTCCTCAGATTCTTCACAAATCCAATTAATGGTATCATCTCTCTCTTATTTTGGTTTCTATGAATGGGTGTTTTCTATAGGTTTATTTTCTCTGGTTTATCTTTATTTGGGTTTAGGAAATGGTTCTTTTAATGCCTTTGGTTCAATTCTAAGCATGATTTACTTTCGGTACATTGTTTGGTTGCTGAGAATTTAAAGAAAAAAAGGGAAAAACAAATAGGGAAAATATATTAAGAGCCATGAATTAGTAACCCAATTGTTAATGCAACCTGTGCTATTGTTCCTAAACCATGGGTCTCCAATTAATGACTATGTTTGGTTATATTTGGGTGGTAGTGGGCTGCCAAAGGAAAAGTTCTTGTTACATTTTTCTTTCTCTCTCTCTCTCTGCTCAAATAAATTGTGCACAATTTTAGTTTGAGTATCATTTTAGTTTTCCCTTATTTTGCTTTAAAGTTAATGATTTTGGTTGTGATTTTTGAAATGGATTTGATGGGTTTTGAAATGGGTTTGAATCTTTAGTTCTTGAGTATCATTTTAGTTTTCCCTACTTGACATGATTCTCACCACGGTAATCTCTTTTTCTTTCTTCTCTGTTTTGTTACCCGGAAAAGGTGCAAGATAAAAACATTTGAATGTATTAACTATAAGACCATTACACGGTTGGTACACAGTTGGTCCAATTGATTCAGGGTGCTAGCATATGCTTAAATGAATTTTATTTGTGACATGGTACTAGACGTGCTCTTGTTATACCGATGGAGCAATGAGTGATTTGATTGTTTCATTAAACATCATTTTCTTGAGTAGAAGGTTGGAATATGATGTTGGGAATGTTTACTCCAAATCTCGATAGAGCCTGGAACTGGTTGTTCCCTTTTAAAAACCTTCTTTTTGTGCTTCCCTCCCTGCTACCTACATAGGAATCCAGATGTGACTTTTCTTATAGCCAGTTTGGTACAGGGAAAGCTCCTCTGCCCTTTCCTCTTTGCACTCAACTGATTTGTCATATAGGTTGGGCGTACAGGGGGTTATAATGGGGGTCATGGGGCCTTCCAATTTTTTGAGAGCAAAACCATGTAGAAATGAGATACCACTTTAATTTTTAGGACATGATTGATTTGTAAACACTGTTATAGGCAAGTTTATTGGTAACTGTTTGTGACAAAAAAAAATAAACTATTGTATACCATCTCAGCAATTTTGACCTTTTGCTTACATTGTTGCTTTTGAAATAGTATAATAGCTTCAATAAAGTAGTTATATTTTCATACATAGTATTGCTTATTAGGGGATGATTTATAACTGCTACGATGCATATGAATAGAGTGGAAAGAGAGCACCACTTATACACTACCTTTGAATATTTTGACGAGGACAAGAGCGGGTAAGCTTCTCTCTCAAATCTATTGTTATCTTATTATGTTACACATCATTACAGCAATTTTTGTTCCCATTTTTGCCTAAATGGGCGATGAGAAAACAATAAAGGAGATTATTGCAGAAGTTGACACAGACAACGTATGGTTGCTCCCCTTTGTTAATGTAATGCTTATCTAGCCTTTTTTATTCTCCTCATACATAGAAATTTCATATCGAACAAATGTGGTACTTCATGTCCATGTTTCTTTGTCATCCAACAACTACACTCGAACTAGCGGACATGTTATTTTTCAAAAATGCAAGACACGACACACTTGTGGCATGTTAAAATTTCATATTTTTACAAATTTATTATATATCATATATATGAATGTTTATATATTTTGTAACTTAAAACATCAAGATATATTCTATGTTACAATTACATTCTAAAGAATGAAAAACAATTATAGAAATTGTAATACACATGTTATATGCATCTTATAAATATTTCAAAAAATATTTAGAAGAACGCATAAATTGTGTTATGAAGAATGCAGAACATTGTTAATAAGAAAAAGTTATCACTTATGACGTGTTCAGAGGGTTTAAGAAGTATCGCTGAAGTATCATGATCACGATCCTCTTCCTCTGCTGAAGTGTCCGTTCCTTTTAGACTATAAACGCACTGTCTTTTGATTCCAAAACTCATGATGAATTGGCACTTCGAAAATGTATACTTTAATTCTTTTGCAGGATGGAAAAATTAACTACGATGAGTTTGTCGCCATGATGAGAAAAGGCAATCCGAAGATGGTCCCAAACAGACATCGTAGATAAGATTTTTCAACGTTACATTGGCATGTTTTTCCAGCTCGAAGACATGATTTGTTGGTCTAACCAGGACGTGTTACAACTGGGATTGAAAAATGTTCTCAGTTTGGCTACCTGGAATCACAACGACAGTTCTTACTTTCTAGACTGGTTTGTGGTTTGTCTATACCTGCCTTTACACACAGAAATGAGTTAGATTGTGATCATTTTGCTACATAATTATGTACTACCAGAATGTGTGATTATTTACTCTCTACTTGTTTCCAAATTAAGCACAAGGGCATTTGTCATTTATAGATTGGACTTTTTTCTCTCTCTCTCTCTCCTCTCTCTCTCTCTCTCTCTCTCTCTCTCTCTCTCTCTCTCTCTCTCTCTCAGTTATGAGCTTCCTTAACTTCTATCTTTCTTTTTTTTTCTTTTATTTATATATTTTTTGAGAACTGTCTACCATGTTTTACAATGCAAAGGACCATGAGCAATTTGCGTGACTCATATACCATATTAGAAAAACTATTCAAGCCCAGCACATAATCCGATTTATGTGCATTTAGAAATTTTCAAAATTATTTAATGTCTTGAGACTAGTCATTTGGGAATATTATTTAGAGTTTTAATCTAATTTTATTCCGACTTAGAGCTTGAGAAAAATATTGGTTGTAGCCGTGTCACAATCAACCAGATGAGTTGAATGAGAGTGAACTTAAGATGTTCTTGTAATCAAATTATGTATAATGCATTCACATCCATATATTGACTCAAATTAAAATTTCGGTAAAAAAATATTCAAAATCCATTTGAACTTTTTGTTTCATATTCATATAAGATTGAGTTTTATTCGTTTTTTTCTCAAATGAAAAAAGATTTAATTTAAATAGTGACTCAAACATCCAACAGTTTGGTAAATAACACTGTTAAAATATGATGAGATTTTTTTTTTTTTTTTTAAAATCTAAATAAAAATTAAAGACTGTTTGATTTTGAGATTTTAAAAATGATTTTTAATTTTTTTTTGTTTTTAGTGAAATTTTTAATTTTTTAAAAAAAAACTTGTTTCTTAACTTATATGGACTTAAAAAATAAAATATTTGTAAAGAAATATTTTTAAAAAATTGTATTTAGTGATTTTTTAAAATTATGTTCATGTTTTTTTTTACTTTTTACGTGTATTTAAATTAAATAAATTTTAAAAGTAAAAAAAAAATATTTAAAATTGTTCAAAAAGGCCACTAAATTATGTAATAGCGTAGCAATCAATTTCCAAACAGAATAAAAGTTTACCATTAGAATTTTTATTGAAATATTTACTTAAATCAGTGCGTAAAAACTTCAATCATGATTGGAGGATATAATTTATATGTATTATAGAACTTTTTTAAAAAAAATCAAACTATTTTAGCTTAATTTGTGATTTTTTTTTTATTAAAACTCATTTAAAATTGACTTGAATGATAAACAAACTAAACTTTTAATATATTTTTTAAGCTCGTTAAGTTTTAATTGTTCGGGAAATTTTAAATAAATTATGTTTTATTTCAATTTTTCTATTTTGTTTTTGGTGACTTTTTTATTTAAAATTATGTCAATTTTTTATTTTTCTAGTCTACCTTGTCTAGATGAATTTAAAGGTAAAATTATTTTTTTTAAAATCAAAATAAGGAAATTTTTTTTATCTCTCTTTTTTGGATATTTAAAAAAAAAAAAATAGTTCATCGAGTAGAATCTGGAATTTTTTTTATTTTTTTTAAAAAGTTTTTTGGGTAATAAAAAAAATAAAAAAGGCTCAATAAAAAAAAAAAAAAAAAAAAAAAAGAATAAAAAAGTCAAAAAAATAAACTGCAAACCCCACTAAACTGAAATGTCAACTATAAAGCTGAGAGAGAGGGAATGGGACATAAATGATTTACAAAATTTTGAAAAGTTTTAAGAACAACGATGAATGCAGTCTAAACTTGTAGACATAATTGACGATAAAAAAAAGTATACAAAAACAGCATTAATTCCCTATACAAAATCTAAACTGGTAAAAGTTCTACCAACAAATGATATTGTCAAAATAAACCAATCAAATATCACAATCAACTAAAGAAAAAAACCATAATAATAGACATAAATGCAAAAATAAAAGAATAAAAATTTAAAACACTCAAGTTGCTATTGGCCTTCTACCAGATAATACCTCTGAGAGCATTTCCAGTTTCCTTGAGATTTCTGCTCAACCTGTTCACGTTAGCAAAGAACCCTACCAAATCTTGCATGTATGGCATCAACAACCGCCTCCGATCTCCCTCCTGCGCCACCGTCACTCCTTCTCCGGCCACCGTCGGCTTCACTTTTCTGGCAACTTTTACTTTTGTTGCTCTCTTGGAAGCTTTCTTGTTGTTCTTCTTCTTCGAATTGGTATTCGAAGGAACGAGAAAGACGAAGGTGTCCTTGCCGTCGCTGTTACTCCGGTACAGAAGATCGCGAAACTTCCACCGCTTTGATGATCCCATCGAGTTGCTCTTCTTACATATCTCTGGCAACTCTGCCACCGCAGACGTATCAAATTTCGATTTTCAGATGCAGTAGGTTCCTACTGGAACTCCATTGAGCTTGTCGGCTTCGGAGGAGGAGCACGAAGAAGGATCGCGGTCCTCGCTCATGAGCTTCGCTAAAGGAATCCGAATCGGCGACGGAGTAGGAGGCTTAGAAGAATTCACTTCACCTTTACAATTTTCAACATCAGAAAACAACAAATCTCTGCCGAAAATAGGGAAAACAGGCCTGATCTGGCCGTTGTAGAAGATCTCATGTCAACTATAAAGCTGAGAGAGAGGGAAAGGGACATGAATGATTTAGGAAATTTTGAAAAGTTTTAAGAACGGCGATGAATGTAGTCTAAACTTTTAGATATAATTGACGACAAAAAAAATACATAAAAGCAGCACTAATTCCCTATACAAAATCTAAACTGGTAAAAGTTCTACCAACAAATGATATTGTCAAAATAAACCAATCAAATATCACAATCAACTAAAGAAAAAAACCATAATAATAGACATAAATGCAAAAATAAAAGAATAAAAATTTAGAACACTCAAGTTGCTATTGATTGTCTTTCTACCAGATAATACCTTTGAGAGCATTTCCAATTTCCTTGAGATTTTTGCTCAACCTGTTCACGTTAGCAAAGAACCCTACCAAATCTTGCATGTATGGCATCAACAACCGCCTCCGATCTCCCTCCTGCGCCACCGCCACTTCTCCTCTAGCCATCGTCGGCTTCACTTTTCTGGCAACTTTTACTTTTGTTGCTCTCTTGGAGGCTTTCTTGTTGTTCTTTTTCTTCGAATTGGTATTCGAAGGAACGAGAAAGACGAAGGTGTCCTTGCCATCGCTGTTGCTCCGGTAGAGAAGATCGTGAAACTTCCACCGCTTTGATGATCCCATCGAGTTGCTCTTCTTACATCTCTCCGGCGACTCTGCCACTGCAGATGTATCAAATTTTGATTTCCAGATGCAGTAGGTTCCTACTGGAACTCCATTGAGCTCATCGGCTTCGAAGGAGGAGCACGAAGGAGGATCACGGTCCTCGCTCATGAGCTTCGCTAAAGGAATCTGAATCGGCGACGGAGTAGGAGGCTTAGAAGAATTCATTTCACCTTTACAATTTTCAACATCAGAAAACAACAAATCTCTGCCGAAAATAGGGAAAACAGATCTGATCTGGCCATTGTAGAAGATCTTATTGGCAGAGGTGGGATCTTCACACACACAAGGGAACTCAAAATCATCATCATCATCTTCGTAGCTCTTTGTTTCTTCTTCTTCTTGGACCCCTAGTTGTTCCTCGATCAGGATTTCATAAACACAGTAGTCTTCTTCCAATTTAGAAATTCGATCTTGCAGCCTCTCCTTTTCTGTTAGCATTTGATCAATCTCGTGGTTTTTACTTCTTAGCTGCTCTTCCAAATCACTATTCTGGTTTCGTAGAGAGTCCACTTCTCGTTCCAGGTCTTTCATCTGTACCATAAGACCCTCTTTCTCTTCGAGCATCTTCCGTTGATCAGCAATATTTTTTTCTGACTCCTCTTCCAGAGTTCCTATCTGAACAAGGTATTCTGACATTTCTGGAATTTTCTTCTCCAGTTGAGATTCAAATTCAATTTTCTAGTTATTTAGGGTCTCTAGCTCTTGTTACTTTTCATTGACCTTGTCCAGTAGGTCCTTGACTTGACCCGATGCTTCATTGCTATCACGTACCGATTGTTCTTCCAATTTGTTTTTTTTGGGTCTATAAGGTTTCCACATCCAGTTGCAGATTGTTAATCCATGTCGTCATATCCTCAATTTGAGACAACGAATCTTTCCCTTCTCCTCAAGTTTCTTCAGAAGACTAGAAAGCTCATCAACTTTCTGTTTTTCAATCTCTCCTTTCTGGGTATGCAAAGAATCTAGCTTAAGTTCTAAACCCCTCATTCGAGCTGATGTTTCACTCTTATGGGTCTTATGTATCTCGGTGTGACTCGCAAGTGCCCTTTCTCTCTCACCCAATTTCTCTCTCAGCTGGCTAGATTCGGTGACAAGTTCTTATAAAAGCTTTGAATTCTCACCATTCAACGTTTCAGCTTCCATCTTTAAATCACTAATCATCTTCTCTGCTTCCTTCTCTTCAGTAGTTTCTGTCAACTTCCTCTTCAAGTCAGCCACTCCTAGATGCGCACTTTGAAGTTCTTGCTTAATGTCATCTATCACCTTCTGAAACTCATTTTGCGATTTTCCATTTTACTACTCTTTTCCTTTGAAGAATAATCTGAATCTGAGTCCAAGCCGGAGGAAGAAAAAGAAAAAGAATAATCTGTATTCCCATCTTTTTCATGCTCATCTTCTTCTTTGATAAGGTTCAAGGTCTTCTAAACTTTGTCCTCAATCTCTGCAATGAGTAGGAAATTTCTGTTTTAATACTGGGCATCTACTTTAAGATCCATTGTTTACAGAAAAAAATTGCTGAACATAAAGATGAAGCTATTTCAAAAGGAAATAAATGTCTATAATTGTTCATTCAGATTGAGGATTTTTCTTTTTTACTTTTTGAGTATCCAAGAAACAAGTCGAAGTTACTTAACTCAAGTTACAAATTTTATTTAACCAAACAATAAAAGACTATACAACTACAAATCTTGACAAATGCCATATATACTTCATCAATTTATTGCAGGTTCATATTAAAATGAAGGATTCATTTTTTATTTATTTTTTGGTATGTGTGATGCTAAATCAGTAAATCGCAATCATTGTATAATTTTTGATTTACCAAAAATGATTATTAACTACATTGTGGGCCCACTAATTGAAAATAAATAATTTATCAAAATGATTGTTAATGATTATAACGTTGCTATCGTATCATTCTGGTAAAAATTTGTATAAAATTAATGTAATTTTTTTCCCCCCATATAATTAACAAGATTCACAAATCTTTAAAAAAAAAAAATCACATTTCACAAACCAAGGTTCAAAACCATTATAATCAACTAAAACTCATTAAATAATAATTAACAACATTCTAAAAACAAAAATAATTAGGAACACACTGTATGAACACACAATAATATAATTTTTTTATTTTTTTATTTTTTAAAGTCTTTCAAGCACATGAAATATTGATAGAAGTGGTGGCAGTGAACTGCTCAGAGGCTGACTTCCTTATCACTGTTGCCGCTGCCACCGACTTAAACTTCGACGAAATCCCGCCGCCGCTGCCACTCTCCGGCACTTCTAGAATGGTTGAAAGCAGGCCCGACCCAATGAAAACAGCAAAAAATGGGTCTTGCGATCTTGCTTTTGTTTGTTTAGGGCTGAAAATGGATTGAAGAAGCCTGTGAAACAACCGAGAAAATTTTGAGGATTTTTTGGAGATGGATTGTGGTAGTTGTTGACAAAAAAGAACTTTCTGATCCATTATTTGTTTGTTTATTGGGAAAAAAGACAGAGATGTAGAGATGGTTACACAACTTTAGAGAGAGAAGAAAAGTTTCTTCGTTTTTATCCTAAAAAGTAAGTTCATTTTTTCCATATAAAGTTAAGGTATCAATGTGAAAAATTTTAACATTTCCATTTCAATTTTTTTTCCTTCACTAGTATAGTAACTCTCTCTCTTTCTCTCTAAGTTGAGGTATCAATGTGAAAATTTTTTTCATTTCCATTTTAATTTCATTTCCTTCACTAATATCTCTCTCTCTCTTAGAGTGTGCGTGTGTGTGTCTCTAGCACTTCTTAAACTACAAGTTCTCCATTGTAAACTTTTGGGTGATTTTTAATTGAATTAATGTTACACTCTGGTCTCTTGCATTTTTTATTAGTTCACTATAGTCCTTTCACTATTAATTGTAACAATTAATTTCTTTACATTTCAAGTGAAGTTACAATGACGTGGAATGTTGATTTTTTATTTTTTTTTATTATGAAAAGATGTGTAAAAAAATAAAGAGAGTAATTTAACAACTTATAATAGCGCTAGTGTATACCCATGCCTAAAAACACAATGCAAATAATGATGAAATCAAAATATAATTGAATATAAAATTACTAGGATAAAATATAATTTATCCCATTTCTTGCTAAAAATTTGAAGTCAAAATATGAATCAAGGTCAAGTTAATTTTGAAAAGATTTTTTTGTTTTTTTAAAATTTGAAAATTTGTTAAGTTGTATATTTTGAAAATAAACATTTCCTAATCAACTATTCAAAGTACGTCAAGTAACTCAATCATAAACATTTTGATTTTATCAACAAACTTTATGACTCTAAAATATAAACTTCATATCAACACAAAAATTAAAAATAAAAACATCCTTGCTAAGCAAGTCAAGAAAAAAAATTTATAAACACAAAATAACACACACAAACCAAAGGAAGTGAAAAGAGATAAGTGGCATACTTTCAACAATATCATATAAGAAACGCTTCTCTTTTGAACTCTAAAATGGAAGAGGACAAACAACAGAGAAATAAGAAGAGGAATTAAAGTTGGAGTAAAAGCATAAAAAAGAGTTCAGAGACAATGAAATATTTTATAGTAATAAACACCAGAAAATCCTTGAACTCCTTGAACTAGCTATAAGAGAAGAAAATCACACCAGAGCAACCAATTATCATTTCCTATTGAAAATCACACATATATCTCAGCATAGAAGAAAAAATATTTAAAAGAAAAAAAGAGAGGAAAAAATCTCAAATAATCTCTAAAAATTTGTCTAGTGATTATGCTACTAATAAACTTATGTATTTTTTTAGAAGCCAAGATTTTTCAGAAGCCAAGTAGAACTCAAAGGCCAGAAAGCTGCCATTATCATCTTCGGAGACATTTCCTCATGAGACCTACAAAAGGTTCTATCAAATCAATAACCAAAATCAAGCATTGAAATCATCCCCTAATAATCAATTTAACAATCTACTTCACAATAAAGTTATAAATCATCCCCTAATAAGCAATACTATGTATGAAAATATAACTGCTTTATTGAAGCTATTATACTATTAAGCAAAATGTCAAAATTGCTGAGATGGTATACATTAGTGTATTTTTTTTTTTTTTTTCACAAACAGTTACCAATAAACTTGCCTATGAAAGTGTTTACAAATCAATCATGTCCTCCTAAAAATTAAAATTGTATCTCAACTCTACATGGTTTTGCTCTCAAAAAATTGGAAGGCCCCGTGACCCCCATTATAACCCCCTGTACACCCAGCCTATATGACAAATCAGTTGAGTGCAAGGAGGAAAGGGCAGAGGAGCTTCCCCTATACCAAGAAGTCACATCTGGATTCTTATGTAGGTAGCAGGGAGGGAAGCACAAAAAGAAGGTTTTTAAAAGGGAACAACCAGCTCCAGGCTCTATCTAGATTTGGAGTAAAGAACCTACAACCATTTCAAGCTTCTCAACAAATTTCTCTTAGGCACTGGTAAACAAAATCCCATATATATTGATGAAATGCCTACTTAACAAAAATCAAAGTAGACTAAAATGGAGAACACTAAGGCTATGTTTGGATCATGAATTTGGGTAGGGATTTGAAAAAGAAAAGGGAAAATCTAGGTGAAATTTGAGTGAAATATAGCTACATTTCACACATTTTCCCTTTCCCTTTCCCTTTCCTTTTCCAAATGCCTACCCAAATCAACAATCCAAACACAGCCTTGAACAATTTTATTAGCATCATAAGACCTATAACATTTCTGATCAATAAATAAATAAATAAGACCTATAACATTAATGATTATTTGGTCAAGGTTGATAATAGGAATGTGACATACATAGATCTAAAATTGAACCTTAGATTAAGATCAATTTACTAAGGCCACTTTGTTACATCTCTTTCTTAGTCCAGTACGAGGCAATAAGACATAAAATGATGAGTTATTTTTTTTATCACAAAGTTGAAAATAATTGTTTACCATTCAAATTTCATCAAAATTCTCCATGAGCACCATAAAAAATCATCTTGTGGTTCTGTTTGGGGGTACAAGATGAAACTTTGCCCTTTAAAAAAACCCTGCTCACACTGAATTAAGTGAACTTCAACATGTGTCCATGTGTTTATGTGCAAACATATTTATGATCAGACATGATTAAGAATATAAAATCAAGACAACTTACTGACACCCAAATGTTACAACAGTAATTCTTTTTTTGACTCAGCAATTAGAAGATATCATCAAACAAACTTAGTAATAAAATTGCAAACTTACTAATAAAATTGCTAACTTTGGTTGGACAAATCAGACAATAATTTCCTACTTTAGTTCTCGTGCAAATCAACACAGAGCAGAAATCAAAGTCATGACATCAGAGGAAATGCATAAAGAAGCTATTCCGACCAACAAAACTAACATCAAGAATGCACTTACGGTTTAATGTTGTAGAGGAACAATCTTCAGTTACAGGAGGATTTCCTTTCACAATTGAATCCACAGACTTGTTATCAACATGTTGGTGCACTTTGTCAAAGTCAAACTCAAGTTATCGTATTGCATGATTTCCAGTACAATATTTAACTCGAACAACAAATCAATCAAAAATCAAACTCGCAATCTTTTTTTTGTTTTGTTTTGTTTTTGGAAGATAAAACTGAATGAAAAAAAAGGGTTTATAGTTCCAGCTGCAACTTCAACCTAGTATAGACATGCAATCTACTATAGTATGATAAGATGGTGGGGAAAAATCTTGAAATTAATGAAGTGCAATGCAGCTCCCGTCCCTCCCTTGGCCCCCAAAAAAGGTTCATTTTAAAGAAGTATAACCATGCAATCAGGTTCTTCCACCTCTTGAAAGGACCTTCTGAGGGGTGAAAGAACCTTTTTTTAAATTGACAAGCAAAACCTTATCATTTTTATATATATATTTTTATGGTCAGGTGGAATTGATCCATCCTTGAACCGATTCTTTGTTTTTGAGAATCTTTTGAGTAGAGATTGTTTGTTCAGTTGTTTTTATTCCCTCATCTCATGTACATGGGTGGCACCTCCCTGTTGCTTTATTTATTTATAATGTCTTTTACTTATTAAAAACAGCATGCAATCAGAAACAATTTCCTTGTTTTTTACTAGATTAAATAAAGCAGTGAACTAAACTAAAAGTATGAGAGGATCATATTATTACCCCAGGTAGTTTGGTCACAGGCAGAGGCTCCCCCGTGAAACTTGACTCGTCAACTGCACTTCTACCATCTCTAACAATTCCATCACCTGGAACACAATCCTAAACAATGGAACGTGTGTCAGGCAATATACAGACTACACCACAAAATAAATCATGATTCTTTGTCACTGCAATATTTTCAATCAGAACATGCTAGAATTAGCAGCAGCTAGAACCTTTGTGTTGCATCCAAAGTGGAAATAGAACAAAAAAGCCAATGGCATGAAAAAGTAAGATAATTACAAAGTCAACCTTCAATAACCCACAAGGGCATATACCTTAGTGCAGATTCCATTAAAAGGGAACAAAAAAGGGAGGACTGATGTTAAATGGGAAAACAGTGAGACTTTACTCACTCCAGGTAATATGACAATTTGATCTCCAACAGAGAGACTATTACAAGGAACTTCAACAGTTGTTTGAGCTCAACTCTTCCGCATCACCCCCCTTAGGCCTAGGTGACCATTGATCAATCAAGTGTTACTAAGTTCGCCATTCATTGACTTCCACACAAACCCCAGAAACACACCGAATTCTGTGAATATCAATGAATTTGAAATATCTTATTTCAAATTCATTTTAAAATCCACCACATTATTTGGATAAATCAGTGATGCAACCGTGTATTTTTTAAGATTCAATTGAGAGAATAAAAAAAGGCAACATAAAATAGAACCAAAAAAACTACTTTCAAGAGAACAAGAAAGGTATCAATGTGACCAGATTTCATTCTGAATGAGCAAGGGCTCGAAGTGCAGACTGAGCACCTGGATCAGGTGTTTTTGTCTTGTTTCCACCAGTCGCACGGAGCTTAATATGAAGGGCATTGACGCCAAGTTCCAGTTCCATAAGAAAAGTAAATGTTACTAAAGAAAAGTAGCAGCATAAATTAAAATAATCCAAAATGCAACAAAGAATTGTCCAAACAACCAAACACAAGCATTGAAGTTTAAAAACTTCATCTATAAATTTCATTTAAAAGAATCATAAAAGTGAGTGATATAATTAAAAACAGTCAGGCCACAAAATAGGTTAAACATATCCAAGAATATATTGAAGAAGATGAAGAATTGTGGGGTTGTGAAGCGAAGATTGGTTGGAGATACAGGGGATTGAGGCCATTTTGTTGGGTTTCAGATCAGAGCAACCAACTTTATCAACAAACTTTATATCTATCTGCTCACTGTTTCGATTATTTGTTTGTATACAGAGAGTTTTTAAGGTATAATATAGCAACAATCAAAGTGGCGCAGCGGAAGCATTAACCAATAATGTTAAACTCTTTTGTTCTAAACTTCAGAACAGAGTTCATTCCAATTAAAAAAACAAAACAAAAAACTTCAGAAAAGAGAACTAGTTCTAAAAATTCATCAAAGTCAAGCCTCTGCACAATCATGAAAACAGAGCAGCAGTTTGTATCACATCCTTAAACTGTGACAGATACCATGAAAAATAGGACTATCAACTTCCACCACACCACATGAAATGCCTCTAGAAATTAAAAAGAATTATATCAGAATTTTGGAACATTATTCATCATTCTTAAAAACAAAAAAAATTGATACTTCAGATTGAAACAACAGAATTCAAGTTAATTGAAAAGGACTCAGTAGTCTTGAAATCAATCAAGTGTTGATTAATTTGGGAGGAAAGGTGACTGCTGACAATGGGTTTTTTTTTTTTTTTTTTGATGAATTAAAATGATGACCCATCTATTCTATTTTATTATATAAAGCATACAGTCTAATTTGTTTGTCATTATTTTGTATATGTTAGCAGATAGATTTTTGGGTAATCCATAGAGGCAGATCAGAAGGCATAGAGACAGAGTCCCCAAATTTGTATCATGTAAACACAAATAGGAATCATAAATCAAATTTATTTTCTAAAAGCATTACAAAAACCAATCAAACAGGCTAATGAGCAGTTCCAATATCAAAAAAATATAAAAAAATAAAGTCAAATTGTTCATCTGTTGGAAGTCAAATGAATATATCCTTATTTCTAATATTAAACACATATAAGGAAACAAAATCTCTTCAGTTTTCTTATTTTCATCTTCTTGTGTCCCAAACCCTAAAATCCTCATTCTTGCAGGAAAAACGAAGGCGGTTATATAAACATATATATATATAGGAACACATAGAATACACAAAGAAAGAGAGGTGGAGAGTGCTTACCAGGAAGAGAGACATCATCAATGAACAACAATCCTAAAAAAAACAAAAAAATCAAAATCAAAACCAAAAAAAAAAAAAAAAGGGAGAAAGGCAGAGATCAAAAATCCAACGTTTCATTCAAGCCAGAATAAGCTCCTTTTGCTTAGGATATACATGTTTATAAGTGAAATGCCTAGCAGTTTCAAGTGAAAATTATTTATTTTTTAGGATGGAATTTATTTCCTTAATGGCATGTTGATGGGTGATTAAAAGCTATTGGGATTGGGATTATTAATCCGTGGGCCTAATTATCCTATGTTTGTTTTAACATTTTGGTTTAGGAGATTAATCCAATGGATAATTAATCCAACAATTATGTTAGGATTATTAGTAATGGGGTAGGGATGAGATTATTATCCAGATGGATATTATCCAATTGGATAATGAATACACACAAGAAAATGAGCTATTTGAGTCCCATATTTGTGACAGAAACATTTGCTGACTCAAAAATGTGTTCATTAGCGTCGGCAAAGTAGGACCGTCTCAAAAAAATTACTTAGTGTTATTAAATTTTTTTGGAGGGGGGGTCGGCAGACGTATGCCGTCACAAAAAAAATTTTATTTGCGTGCCACATTTTTACCGGTCGAAACAAAATTAATTTAATTTTTTTTTCCACTTTTTTGGCTCCAAAAACACATCGCGCGCCATTTTTTTCGCGCCATTTCAGGTCACTTTGCGTCGGTATTCTGTGCCGTCACAAAAAGTTAATTTGAAAAATTAAACACATAGTTTCTAGAACCTAAAATATATACCTTCCTCTTATTTTTTTTTTCCTTTTCTCTTTTTGCCCTAAAGTCAATCTTCGTTTCATCACTACAAACACCACTGATTTTCTCCTCTCCACTGGCACCGCTGATTCTCCTCTCACCGGCACCGCTGTTTCCTCTCCACCGGCACCGCGATTCTTCCATCCCACCGGGCACCGCGGATCTCCATCTTCCACCGGCACCACCGACCTCTCCTTCCCCTCACCAACACCACCGACTATCCTCTGCATGGTAGTGCTATCTCTCTCTCTCTCTCTCTCTCTCTATATAATATATATATATATATATGTATATATATATATCAGTCTCTTGTAAGAATTGAAAAACTAGATGGATTTTGAGTGTTTTGATTTGTTTTGTTTTTCTTTTGCAACCCTCGTATAATTCGAGGCTTGTGCTTGATTTTTGTTCTTTATATGATTTTGACGTGTTTGGAATGAATACTATATGTATATATATATATATATATATCCAGTCTCTGTAAGATTTAGGTTTGATTTGTGTTCCATCTCCACCCCTCTTTCACCGCCGATTCTCCATTTCGCCTGTTTTTCACCGAATGGGTTTGGCTTGACAATGTAACCAAAAATGTTCTCTGTTTTTGAGCTTTTTATGTATGAGGGATTAATGGTGTTGTAATCTACTAGCAGTAATTGGGTAATATTGTGTTGTCCTCACTAAGAAATTATAGAAGTTAGTTTTCCATTTATGTTCTTGACATTGTTCCCATTTAGTTTAGTAGTAATTTTTATGAAAAAAAAAAAAAAAAAACTTGAAAACATTGTTGTAGTTGCAAGTCATTGATTGAACTTGCCTGAGGAGGTGCATGTTAAATGTTTGGAGTCGATATTCATGCATGATCCACAATCAGATTTCCTTCCATTGGGAGTGCGGCCCTTGTAGAACCTTAGGGTCTTTCTATCCCTATTATTCTGTTCTTTGAAAGAACAGCCTTGTTCTTTGAAAGCACAGCCTTGTCTTTCTCATCCACTCACTTTGTTCTCATATCCCATCTACACCTATCTGTATTCACATAATCATAATTAATCAAACCTAAGTACTACATGGTAATTTTGGTTGGTCAATTGGTCTAAGTAATAGGAAAAAATTTGAAGAAAGCCAATTTACCTTGATGTCCATGGTTCAATTCTGTAGAGATCAATGTCAACAATGACATCTAAATCAATTTTCAATGAGTTAATCTTTCGCTTGAGATAATATCCCAGAGTTCTTCCTCCGTTGGTGAAATCTAAAGCCAGGAGGGACACATGATTCCATCTCCATTGATTTTTCTACTAAATATAAAGACAAATATATTAGTGAGGAGAGAGAATATATATATATTATATATATATATATATATATATTATTATATATATGTTACACATACATAAGAAATAATATATATATGCAGCTAAATTTAACTTGATCATTTTAAAAAAAATGACTACTTTAATATAAAAACTATCACATCATATATATGATATATCATTCTCTGGTGAAGAATTTATATAACAAAAATTGTAAGAACATAAGGTGAAGAATTTATATAAAAAAATTGTAAGAATATAAGGATATGGTGAAATTGCACTGAGCTTTTGAGAACGGTCAAGAAAGTCATTAAGAAAAAAAAAACAAACACAAGGATATGGTTTGAAATATATCCAATTTCAGTGCCTATCTTTTTGACTGGAGGGACTTTTGATTAACAACAACAATTCTGCTAAAGTACTACTTCACTAACTCATGAAAATGGCATTTGTGAGGTTGGTGGACTAATGGCTTTGGGGGTTCATATATCTATAAATTTTTTAAAGTAAATGCTTTGGTTACCCACTTAATTCTTTCCACTCTAAATCCTTAGGTTCTCTATTTATATGTTGGAGGACAGTGATCATTGGCTCAAGAAGGATAATCCAGACGTATTTTTTCTTATAATAATTTGTTATTTAAAAATAAATTATATATTTTGTCATTATGTTAATATTATTTTTTAATTACAAATTATTATAATTTATCAAAAAAATTACGTAAATTAATCACAAAAATACATAATATATATCATTAAAAATGCATAAAAAGTGCATATTCTCCCATTTAATATCAGAATATTAAAAGATAGAGTTCGGAATGCAAGACATGTTTGTTTTGTATACGATGATCATGAATAGTGATGTACATTTTTGAACATCAGGTCATGATGATCTGTACCCATCAAAGGTCCTATATGTGTGATTCAACCGTGGTTTGTCATTGAAGAAATGGAAGACCAACAAGGTACCCACCAAACAAGATAGATATTATATGGCCTAAACATGGCCATTTGCCTCATGAAAGTACTTATAGGCAAGTTTATGAACATAGCCGAAAAGATTGACTTACATAGACACAAGCATCGCTTAATATATGAATATGTATGTTCCTTTCAGATGATAAAAATATTATTCCTAGACTATTTGCGTATGCTAGTTAAATAAATAAATAATTTATTATATATTGTGTGCCATTCAAATGATAAAAATATTATTCCTTAGACTTAAGGTCTTAATTTTAATCCTATACCCGCAAACATTAAGGGAAGCCTTTTTATTTTATTTTATTTTATTTTATCTTAAATTATAATTGTCCTGAATGGTGGTAAGTAAGTATGCTATTTATACAATTGTTTAGAATTCAACTCTTATGCCAATTTGCGAGGAGAAGTTTTTCATGAATTTCCTAATTCTAGCGTGGATCATCTATCTTGACCGAACTAGAGAGGGGATTAGTTAAGATTTGCATAAATTTTTTTCGGACATCCTTGTCATTAAACCAAAAAAAAAAAAAAAAATTGCTAAGCTCAAACAAAACATAGGCACTAATAGGGAAGCCCGTATAGATCACAAAGGTATGAGAGCATATAAGCAAACTTGGATGATGCAGTGAGCAAACAAGTGATAATCTCAAATTATTCATGAACTCTGAAACATTATTCATTGATTATCCATTTACTATATATGAATCAGTTCAAAACCAGAAATGGCTCTACAATATATATATATATATATACTGAAGGAATTCCCAATTAATTTCACGATTTATTTTTGTCCTTGGCTGAGTCTTATGCATAACTTCCTAATGGTCCAGTGCATAGGACCGCGGAGAACACCTTTGCCGATGTACGACATAAGGTAATGATTTGTATTAACAATTATATAAAAATTACTAAATGCTAACTCTTATCTGTTTGGCAATTTTAGATGATGACTGATGGAGAGAGCACTAACAAAATGAGTGTCTTCACGAAGACACGCATGAATAACCGATCCAGATGTGAAATTATTTTTGTATGGGCCTTGCATATTGGTTTAATATTTTTTTTAACTGTGCTATTTGTATACTAATATCTTTAAATATTAGGATGAGTATAATGAGCAACTCTCAATGATAGACGAGCCCCTCAGGACAGAAGAGGTACAAGATAAGGATTTCCAAACCTAGTAGGAAAGGATGGACACGGATATTGCAAGACTTATGGGATAGGTGTGCCTCGAAGTGCAGTGTACAA
The DNA here is from genome assembly GCF_004153795.1 of Camellia sinensis. Lineage (NCBI taxonomy): Eukaryota > Viridiplantae > Streptophyta > Magnoliopsida > Ericales > Theaceae > Camellia > Camellia sinensis. Next base: position 443,569 of record NW_021026469.1, read on the forward strand.
AAAAGATGTCAGTCCATCACAAGCATCCTCATCATCGACTGTTGAGGAGATCACTCAACAAGTACGCCAAACAGTTACTGAAGAGATCGAGCAAAGGCTGACGGTTGAGATTGAGCAAAGGTCACTGAGAAGTTGAAGGCAGAGTTCGAGCAAGTTAGAGCTTGGATGGACTTCATAAGGTCCCAAGGTGGCCTAAGTGTAATACAGGTGGAGTAAAAATGACTAACTGAATAACTTGGGCAATTGTTTGTTTTTTTCTTTT
>NW_021026469.1:462183-500268 GCF_004153795.1 Camellia sinensis
GCCTGGGTCGCCCTTCCGGGTTTTCGACCCAGCGAGCCTCTCAAGGGTAAAAGTGTAGCTTGGTCCATGTCAAATGGTTTTGAAATCTCGAAGTCATCTGAATCCAGGAGAATGGCTGTTGTTCGCTGACAATGCAGGAGTCCATCCCATGGGGGCTGGATTTGCCCCTAGTGTTGTAGATCGGAACTCAGTTTTTCTTTAGCAATACTTTCTCTTTCCTCCCTCTGGGATTTGGCATTCTTGCCGATCTTCATTGATTTGTGGAATGATCCATCTTCGGCTCTTCGAGCACAATCTGGCATCTTTTGCCCCTAGTTCGAGGGGTGCTTCTGATCTAGTTTTGCAAGCTTCTTTTGATGACATCTGATCTTCTTGATCTGACTTCCCTGCCCCTAATTCATGGGCTGCTTCAAATCAGGCCACACAGGCCTCACATTGTGGTTGATCGTTGAACCTTCTGAATCCAAGTTCAAGGTTTGAAAATGAGGGGTCGAGTCTCGAGGCTGAGAACGATCCTAGGCTGCACAATCTCAAGAGTGATTCCACACAGGCCTTCGCAGGATCGCGCAAAACATTTTTTTTTTTTTAAATCTTTTAAGAGAGCGACTAGTCGCTAGCGCTAAAGACAGTGTGAGACCAACCTGGATCAAGCCAGGATCCTTCTCAGTACTCACATTAACAAGCATGATCTCAATCATTAAAGGCTTAGCATGCCTCTCTTTCTCTCAAATGATCAAATTTTGCAAAACCCAAGGAATTCCTTCCTCTTCGTTTTCACCGCAGTATTTAAAAAGTTTTGAAAAACTTAGGTCAATGCAATGATTTTGGGGTGCAGAAGAGTAGGCAAAAAGTACTACCGTTTCATTCAAACTTTCTGGCATAACTGGCACAAGGCAGAAGCAAGCACAAAAAGCATGAAAAACCACTGCTGTTTCATTCATAACTGTTGGTGTAACTGGCTCCATGGCAGAAACAGACTCAAAAGAAAGCGAAAAGACAAACACAAAACAAAATAGTGATGCCTGAGGTAACACCCTCGAAATCACCTGACTCTAACAAAACAGGAATGACTCAATACAACAAGACAGACCTAACCGACTTAGTACAAAAAGACTGACCATATACAAAACAACAAAACTGACCCAATACCCAAGTCAGAAAGTACAAAAACTAGTGTTCGCACATTGCTCAAAACTGTGCGTGTCAAACGCCACATCTGGAGTAAACTGAGCGCCGCCCGCAGGTGGTTCATCCCCCGATCGCACCGCATTATCCCCCAGGTTCACTGATCCAATGACAATAGACTTTGTTGAGTTGGTGCGACGATGACCTTATTGTCAATCAGATCTTGTATTTCGTGGCGAAGATGGAAACAACCATCAGTGACATGGCCGACTTGCTGATGAAGGGCATAGTACTTGGTCGGATCATGGGAGGAAGGAAGTCTATCTGGTAGTGGTCGCAGCTCCAGGGGTTTCAGATCCCCCTCTTTAATCAGAACCCTCAAGGCGGCTGATAGAGACATGTACAGTGGTGCGAACACCCTCTGGCCTCGAGGTTGGTGTTTTGAGGTTTGTGGAATTTGCTGGATGCACCAGCAAAGGGATTGGCAGGCGCTGACTGGGTTTGCTGATCTCTTCCGAGCAAGGGTTTAGAGCTGAAAGGAACATTCCTGGTACAGCGGCCCTTCTCTCAGCTTGCCTCTTGATTCAGACTGCTCTCATTCTGAGTGGCGAAAGTGTCATCTACAATTTTTGCAACAACTGCGAGTACTTGCTATTTGTTTAGCCCTTCGGCTTTCAAAGCCTCAATATCCCACTGAAGGTGTTCATGGGGACCAATGACTGCCCCTACCTTGTTCTTACCACTTGCCTCCACTTTGCCAAGGGATTGGCCTTCTCCAAATGTAACCCGTCCCAAGGTTGGGGAGCCTTTAGATATGAATTCCCTGGTACGTGATGTGGTCGATGATGGGGCCAAAACCCCAAAGGCCAGATCTGCCACAGTTCTCTGAAGGTCGTCAATCATTTTCATCAGCTCAGAAGTAGTGGGTTCGTGGGTTTGAGATGATTGGGGTTCAGATGCACCCATCATGCATAAGTCCAGGCTCTCTGGGATAAACACATTAGGCTTGGGTAGATGGACTGGGGTGATGTACATGCTGGGGTCGTAAGGGACGGCCAGTGTGTGGATTAGATTGAGATGTGGATGATGTACTTGGTCATTGGGGTCTGAAGGTGGAGCTATCGTCTGGTTGTCGATGAGATTTTGGACTTCATGACGAAGGCGGTAGCAACAGTCGGTGCCATGACCGCGCTGCTGATGGTACATACAGTACTTGGAGGGATTATGTCTGGCTGGAAGTGGGTCAGGCAGAAGTTGAGGATCGAGGGGTTTGAGATGCCCTCTTTCCATCAAGGCTTTTAGTGCGCTAGTCAGGCTCATATAGAGGGGGGTGAAAGTTCTGCCTTGAGCTCAGGCTGGGCCGGCGGTTTGTAGGCTTGGATTGGCAAAAGGGTCAGCTGTGGCAACTGTATTGATTTCGGTGGGTTTGGGAATAGTGCTACTACCAGCATTGGTACTCCTTGAAATCACCCTCCTTGTCGGTTCACTTGTTCTGGGGATGATCCCACTGTTGAACGCATTCTCGACCTGAACCCCCAGTTCATGCAAACTTTTGAAAGTGAATAGTGGAGCGACTATCAACTTTTGCAACATATCGTGCTCGAGGTTTCGCACCATTATCTGCACTTGATCCCTCTCGGAAAGCCGATCTGTCATCTGTGCTGCCTTTGCTCTCCATCTTGCAACAAATTCCACAAAAGGCTCTGTTGGGTTCTGGCGGGTTGTTTCAAGCTCTTGCATGGTCATTTCAACTTGGGTATTGTAGGAATACCGATCAACAAAGACCTCAGCCAATTCTTCCTAGTCTTGCTTCACTTTATCTTCAAACTTAGCGTACCAAGTGGCTGCTACACCCGACAGGGTTCTTCCATACAGAGAGAGTTTCTGTGGCTTAGTCAGACCCATCGGCTTCAGGACATCCAAGAAAAGTCGGATATGTACCATTGGATCTCCAGACCCGTCGAAACGGTCAATATATGGCATTTTGAATCTCTCTGGGAGCCGTACGGCAGACTCAGTGTGCCCATCCTCAATGTCGGGAATGGAATTAAGGCCCTGTGCCTTTTTGAATTGCTTCTCAAGGTTCGCAATCTTCACTGCAGTTGAATCGAGCTCATTAATATCAAGGGAATAAAGCCTCTCATTAGGCTGTACCAGGGGTCTGAGCACCTGAGCTTAAGTCAACCTTTCTCGAGGATTCGGACACTGCAAATCTTCAACTGACGGAAGTGGGTCAAAGTTTGGCTGGGGTCCCAAAGCTGGATGTGAGGCAGATGCCCCAGATGGACGCTGCATTTCAATACTAGTCTCAGCCTGCATGGCAGTTCCCTAATTTAACGCTGCTATCACGGCCACAAATTCTTCCGAACCTTGGGCCATCATGGTCTGCTGAGTCTGAACAAGGTGATGTGACTGGCGACTGACGAATCAGATGAACCGGTGAGCCCTGACTGGCCTTTCTTTGCCTTGCCTCAGCGAAAGAACACTGGTTGCCCTTGAATTGAATTTCTGACCTAACAAAGTCTATCAACACTAGTCCAATGTACCTCGGGGATATCGGAGCCTTCTGAAGCTATGGTTCCAAGACTACCTAGCAAAAGAGAAAACAGACAGCATCTCAGCACAATTTCACTGGAACGGATTTGAGCATACTAGGATGACTGTACTCAATATTGATCGCTGTTTCCCAAATATCTGCCTGTAAACTGATACCCTCGGGTAAAACTGATTCCCCAAATACTGATGCTGATGTCCACAGGCCTGATACCCAGACTTGCAAACTGATACACGCATTCCCTGTAAAGACGCACTCTAAGGCACATAGCAGATAAGTGAGAGCCAAAACACCCCTATGTTGGGGTAGGGTTTCCCTGTCTTATTTTGTCAGGAGCTAGGGTTTCACTATTCCCTTGGCTATTGAGGTTCTAAGGGATTGTTTTTAGAGTTTTGAAGCTGGTTTGGACCTAAGGAGACAGCTGGTCCACCATTTGTGAAGAGGGTCTACAAGGGTAAGACTTTTGTCCCTTTTTACCCCATTTTTGCATAGCATTTTTGCCTATCTTGAAACTGTTTTTGAGCTTTGTGTATAACATAAAAAACACATAAATGAAATCAAAACAGGATATCATGAGTTCGAGTTAAGCTCTCTAAACTCCCCAGCAGAGTCGCCAGAAACTGTAGACGCGGCCACATGGGGGGGGCCCTCGCTACAGTTCGGACTCGATATGTGTCACGGTTCTAAGTCTGAACCAAAGAGTCCAAATCCGGCAAATCGTTTTGAGAAACAGATTTTTTGAAAAGAAGTGCCAAACATGGACTGCTTTGCCAGATACAGAGTCGCCACCTAAATATTTTAAAATGGGAGAATTTAGGAAACCCTGACTCGGTGCCAAAGGCCACGTGTCCGTCATCACCAAAGTTGCCTCGACTCGGGAACTTGGGTACGATCGGGGAAGGTCAGCTATGAGCACCTCCTCTCGCCCGATCCGAAGACCGGCCTCTACTAACCGTGATATCCAGTTTTGAAAACGTTATGTGTTCTTATTCCATTTATTAGCCTAGAATTACTATGTTATGCGCGCAGCAAACAAGTATAGACTAGATTACCCAATTTGGAAATAAGCATTGCATATCCGTTTGTCTTGAAAAACATTTTGGAATTTGCTACTCGCAAGTAGGCTAGAATACGGATTTCAACGAGTTTTTCCAACTCAGACAATCCAACCTTCACCCACAGGCATTCAAACAGTTTATCACATAAGCATCTAGCCACATGGTAAGCATGCTGTCATGATAGCATTCACACGCATGCGATATGCTAAAACATAAATACTTACATCGTACTCCGTGCCAAAACAATAAACTAGTTAGTCAATATGCATGGCCCTAGTTCATGTCAATTTGACTAATGCAACGCATACAGGATGCAATTAGAGTAGGCTCGGCTAACCTAAACATGGCATGTGAAAAGCGATCAATTGATGGTATTCAATTTGGAATTGAAGTACAAATGCAGTTAGCATGATGTACCGAGCCCGGCGCATGCAAGACAAATATATGGATGCACGCATGCATAGCATAAGGTATGCTGATTTAAACATGACCTATTACTAACCATCAAAACAGGTAAGTAAAAGGGAGAAGTGGGGGTTGGAAGACATGCACACACTCACCCACACTTATTACAAATTCGCCCTCGCTCGGAGGGACCAAAAGAATAATACAAATCGAATAACGAATTAACTATCTTAGCTAATTAATTATTACAAATTAACTAATTAGTTAACAAACTAACTAAGCTAGGAAAAACAGTAAACCGCCTCGGGAAGAGAGCTCAATGCAATGCATGCTCGGTCTTGCTCGGGAATTCACTGCCATGCACAATCTGCCTCTGTTTTCTCTACTCTGCTCTTCTGAAGACTGTCAAAGTCTCAGAATTGCTTCCCTGGACATTGGGAGACACCACCGACTGAGTAGAATGGCCACCGGTAGTGGTCTGGTGGTCATCGGCACAAAATGAATCATCGGCTGCCGATTTAATGCCGGTCGGCACTCTATGAAGTCGATCGGCAAGAAGTTCCTGCAGAACCTATTTGACAGCAGCAGAGGACAGAACTTTGCATGGCAATGCAATTCAAGCCATATATGCACCAATCATGTTCCTTATCATGTGAGTGAGTCAAAGGGACATGCTCCTTGGTTTTCGGACCGCCAATTGCGCATTTCATTGCGTGATGGCCCAAGGGACCAAGTGTGCACATTTTGATGTTAAGTGCAATGCAAACCAAGAAACCAAAGTCCAATTCCTATCACCAGATCAAGGAACAAGACATGCATGCTAGATGCAATGCAACCTAGGCATGCAAGCTAAGGATGCAACATGAGAATGCAAGAAGTACATGCAAGCATGCAAACAAACATGTAAGGTGGGCATGCAAGCAAGCAAGGGATGGACTTAAACATGATTTAGGTAGCTCTAATTAGGCCCAAAACAGTGGCCAAAGTGCCCAAAATGAAGGACTAATGGCATGCAAACATGCATACGAATGGTCTCCAACACTTCAAACATTAAAAAGCAACTCTCAAGCACACTTAAGAGGATGCAAACATGGAGATATAGCATGCAAATTAAGCCTTGAAAATCATGCTATAGGAGGTGCCAAACCAACTTAAACAAGACAAACATAGCATGCAACAATGGTCCAAAATCCAAGACAAGCTAAGAGGTTTAAACCAAGACTAAGTCAACCAAGCCTCACAAGGCTAAGAGGACTTAAAATAGGTCTAAGGCAGGTATAGACAACACCCAAGGGACACCTAGATGGCATCTAAGTAGCTTAAATTCAAAAGCATGCACAATGACCAAAACATGGAGCATGCAAGACAAGCTTTCAAAGCTTCAAAGAGGCATCCAAGGCAAGCATACAAGCATGCTAAGGGGACTGAAATAACATGACAAATGATCCCAACCCACTAAATTAAGGCAAGGATGCATGCTATACATTCACACACTTAAGGCCAACAAACCAAAAATGCAAAGGGGCTATGCAAAGCATGCCAAAGTTGACCCAAACAACTATGGACAGACCTTAAACATGGCAAAATAAGCATGAAAGCTTCACAAGATTAAGCCTAAAACATGCTAGAACAATGGTTTACAACCTAAGGCATGTTAAGGCCTAAACATGGCATTACAAGGTAAGTATGCTAAGCATGCATGGTGTATCAAAATCAATTAAAAACAGAGGCATATTATGACATAATAAGCACAAATAACAGCCAAGGCATGGTCAACCAGAGCCTAAGCTAGGTACTCCCTCAAGAGGCCAAAAATGGCCCTTTTCAAGGACAACAAGGAGAGGGGGTGGCCCTCTCCTCCCTAGGACCTCAAGGCACCATCCTTACCTCTGAAATCCCTCAAGATTTCAGTGGTGAGGAGGTCCAAACACCAAGGTCCTGGAGCTCACTCAAAATAGCCCAAAATGGGGCCTCTCAAGGCCTAAGAAGGGTCAAAAACCTCCAAATCACAAAACACTCTAAACAAACTATTTGGAGGGCCTAAAAATAGAAATTTTTTATATTATACACTAAGCTCAAAAACAGTTCTAAGATAGGCAAAAATAGTATGCAAAAATGGGGAATAAAAGGGCAAGATTGTTACCCTTGAAGACCTCTTTCACAAATGGAGCTCCAGCAGCTCCTTAAGCTCCAAACCAGCTCCAAAACTTTGAAAACAATCCTTTAGAACCTCAATAGCCAAGAGAAGATGTAATGGTAGGTGTTTGTATGCAATACTAAGAACAAATGCACCTAGAACACTCAAGAGAGAAAAAGAGAGATAGAATAGCTACAACTATACTAACCCTAGAACCAGAGCTCTCCTCTGTATTTTTTGTCTCTAAAATGTCTAACCCTAAAGCCAAGAGGGGAGGGCTCCTCTTATAGAGGAGCCAATCTTGTAAAGCTTACAAGGTAAGCTAACAAGAAGGCCATCCCTTCATACACGTGTATGGAGGGGAACAAAATACCATACAGCTATATTAAAATATCTGCAAAAGCAGATGAACAGTAGTCAGCTGTTCATAATTGCCATTTTGACAAAATGGACTGCCGACTGGCAATATACATTGCCAATGGCAACAAAACACCAGCCGGTGGCCTCTGGCCATGGCCGGTGATGTGTGGGGATGCCTCACAAGGCATTCTCTGCCCCTCCAAGGCAAAACACAAGTGTTTGGTGCAAAACCAGACACTAAATAGTCGAGTTCGGAGATCCTGAGGCAAGACGCGTAGCCGAGACCTCCGGGAACTCCAAACGAACACAACCATGGATGATCACCGGGTGTTCAAACGGTGACGTCCAAGTCTTGAGGACGGTCAAAAATGGGGTGTCTACAGATGGCAATGCTTTTGTAATGAAAAATAGCCCTCTTGTTGTTTGGTATTACATCTTTGTACAATGACATCGCAAGGACACAAGGCAATTATAGATGCCAGGGGCAAGTAGACCGATCTGAATGGAACCGGACTGACTTTCTCTGGCCGGCATGAGGTATACCGCGCAAACCGTTGGGAAGATTGGCTTGCGAAGTAATTGGTATATTAGCTTAGGGGCCGAGCTGAATCTTGCTTGCCCAGCTGGTTGTTGACGTCCTGACCAACTTAAATGGAATATTGGTGTTTTACCCAATGTTAAGGTCGAGATGACTTTGATCGGCCAAACGATATGTTAGTGAATTGCCCAACTAATAATAGCCGAGCTGACTTTGCTCAAAGGTGGAAATATTGACGTTCTGTCCAATCCATTGGCCGAGCTGATTTTGCTCAGAAAGATCGAAACGTTGGTGAATTGCCAAACTTACAAGATCCAAGCTGGTTTTGCTTGGACGAAGACAATGTTGGAGTCCTGTCCAACGCCAGGCCGAGCTGATTTTGCTCGGCCACATTGGGACATTGGTAATTCCAATGTACGCCGAACTGATTTTGCTTGGCGGAAATGAAATGTTTGTGATTTCCCCCAACTTCCTATTGGGACCGAGCTAATTTGCCCCACCCAAAAAACGAGACTTAGAACGTTGTCAAAGCCAGAATGGCGGAGCTAATTGTTGCTCAGACCAAGCTGATTATGCTCAGCTCAGGGAAAGAAGTGAGTTTAAGTGGAGCAACTCTAATTTCAGCTCGGCTTGGTGCATGGTGAAGCCGACCTACCAGTTTGAATCAAGGAATTTATGCACATGCCAACTGAACAGAAATGGAAGTTAAACGAGCAAAAAGTAAAAAAATTTCATTGATAAAGGAAATTTCAGTACAAGATGGGGGACATAGCCCGTTACATCCAAAAAAAACAAAAAACAAAACAAAAACAAAACAAGGAAGATCTTTAGTCTAGTTCAAGGTCTATGGTTTGCTCGGCTGCCTCCACCGTCTGCTCGGCGATCTCAGTTGTCTGCTCAGGCAGGTTTTCCCCGGCGTCATTATCTGCTCCATCCTCCACAGCAACCTCCCGATCAGCCACTTCATCTTCCGCATGTTGGGATGCTTCGGTAGTGGTTTGCTCGGCTTGTTGCGCGGCGGCGGCTTCTTCCTTGGCCTCTTTCCTTGCCTCAGCGATAAGCTGGTTCTGGGTAGCACTGGCGTACGCCTGCATATAGACCGGGATGTAGGCTGCAGGGGGGTTAAGGAACATGTCAGCGTCCTGACCAAAGCCAACTTTTTCCACGGCGGCTTTCCAACCGCACTGGAAAAAAATGTCCTTGGTCGCTTGGACCTGGCGCTCGTAAGTCTTCTCGCCCTGAGCGTATCCCCGGTCCTCAGCATCATCGACCGCCTTGTCCATGGCTACCTTGTTGGCATCGCACAGTTTCCTCAGCTCGGCAAGGTACTGAGCCTTCATCGACTTCACGGCCCGTTGCTTGTCTTCGTCAGCTCGGTCGACCTTTTGGCTCAGGATGTCTCGCTCCGCCGCGACCGCTTCTTGCGCGGCCTTGAGTTTTGTTATCTCAGCCTTTTGGGCCTTATTCTCAGCGATGGCCTCACGCAAACTTTGCCGCACGGCGATCATACGCTCGTGGGTGAGGTAATTCTTTTGCGCGGCCTGCAAGCAAATGAGAGATCATGAGTACCACGGCAACCGAACAAAAACCGAGCAATGACTTGAAGACAAACTGAAAAACTTACCAGCACTATCGACTTGGCTGTTGAGCAAAGCACTTTCAGATCGGACAGCTCGTCGTGCTTCTTCATGTCGGCTGGAAGGATTAGCCCCTTGGTCATATTGAAACCAAGCGAGTAATCCTTGTCAGCATACACCGAATCAGCAGACGAGACTGCCCGGCCCTTGTACGTTATCTCGGGCGCCCAGACCGGGGGGGAACTTGGGGATTTGGAAGGCCGGCTCAATGGTTGTTCGGTCTGGTCGCCCAGCTCGGTGGCGCCGAGCTCAGTGGAGTCTTCATCAGCGAGGCTTGGCCCTGCCGGGTCCTTCCTCGGTCTTTTCTTTGACTGGCCAGCCGGTTATTCGTTGGCGAGGGCTAATACCGCACTCTTCTTCTGCCCAGCAGGTGCGGATGATGTTCCCTCGGTTGCCTCCGCTGGTTGGGACTCGCCCTCCTCACCAGTAATCATGGACTTGATTGCCCTAATTGTCGCCATTTCTTGCTCGGCAGTGAGTGGAAAAAGCCTGATCGGTGGTAGGTTTGGATCTGGTTCTGAGGATGGCGCACGCAGAAAGTCGGTAACCCGGCTCTTGTGTGGTGCGGTGTAGTGGTATGTCTGTTCAAAGTCGAGCAGTTTCGAAGCCTCCCTCTCCTCGGTAGGATGGCACAGCAGGGCTCTGATGGCCTCTTGGTTGGCCTGGTGGTAGTCTGTTGCTAGGTGCTTATCTGCAAAAAGAAGACAAGTGTTAGATCGGCATGGAAAGTAATTGATGCATAAAGAAAATAGCGCGGTCAGCCGAGCGACTCACCGGCACTGCCAAAATCCTTTCTAATATACCATCCCGGTATGGGTGCCTCGGTGTCCTCATAGCGACTGGACACCCACAAGAAGTCGTCGTTGTTGGTCTTCTTGTCCGGGTTGCCCTCTATTAGCTTTGCTCGGCCCTTCTTGACTTTGAGGTACCAGCAAAGCCCACTCTTATTTCTACTTAGACTATACTGATGGAAAATTTCGGCCAGACCGAGATTGAGACCGAGCCTCCGGTTCATCTCGGCGACCTCGTTTATTATTTTGTAAGTGTTATTGGAAACTTGGGTCGGGCAAAGCCTTGTCTGCCTCAAAAATTCGCAGATCAAGGGTTGAACCGGGAAGCGGAGCCCTCCCTCTACTATTGATACGACGGTGAAGGGGCACCGGTCTAGATCCCCCCAAGGGGTGTCTCCATTTTTGGTGAGTTCTAAGACGACGTCATCTGGGATGTTGTACTCCCTACGAAACTCGGCCATCGCACCGGGCGAGCTCACCATGAATTGGTGCTTGCGCATCTATCTCGGTTTTATTTGGTGAACTAACTTGTATCTCGGACAAAAATGTTGGTGTGTTTGCTCGGACTTTGAGCTCCACCAATTATAGTGCTAGACTGGCTTGGTCGATCCTATTTGTTCTGCATGTTAAAAAATAATTCCAAGGGTTAGCACGGCATAAATTGCGCGGCCCCTATGGGAATTGGCTCAGTGAAGGAATTATTAGTGTTTGGCCGATTCGACCCCTACCTCGGCTAGGCTACTTGGCCGATTTCCTAGTTCGGTTCTAACTCTCCACTTCTGGCTCGGTCAAGGTCCAGGAAGGAGATCCTAACAAAGTTATAGCTCGGTCGGGTCCTATTTGACGAACTAACTGAGCCTTTAGCTCGGTCAAGGCCCAAGTAACGACCTCAAGTTTTTGCCCCGTTCAGTTCTATTATCGGTCTAATTGGTAGTTCGGCTCGGCTACAGCCTCTACGAGAAGCCACAAACCAGTTTTTTGCTTGGCCGTAGTGTCATTTATGGATCTAAACGAGCGTTTAGCTCGGTTCTACCCAGATTCAAACTGTTTATCCCAGAAATAGGACGAACTCGTTCGAACCCAGGAGAAACAAGGGGCACGAAAGCCCCATCCATTCCTATTGTTTTTGTTTGCCCTATGGTGTGCAAGATCTAAGCAAGGGAAAGCAACTCTAATGGCCCCAAGCATAAACATGAAGAATACAAGCACAAAAAAGTGGAAAACTTGAGGAACTTGTGTACGAGAGTTTGAAGGAAGGGTAGGAGGACTTACCAAATACCAGATGCAAGAGCAGGGCCTCTCGAACTTGGTTGTGACCTCACGAGAAACAAAAAATAGGAACGGAAGCAGGTAAGATGCAGCGGCAGTGAGGGCAATTTCTCAGAGAATATGGAAGCTAGGGTTTAGGGTTTGTGTGGAAGAGAAGGTGAAAAGTGAAGGGTTTTAGGCCCTTCGTTGGAATACAAAAGAGGGGGGAAGGAACCCAAACGGCTGCGCCGTTTGAATTCTGCGCGTGCAGAACAGCTGGCTGCACGACCCAATGGCGTAAAGCCACGTGGCACTGGAAACGCGGCTGTCAGTACGGCTGTACGACCTTTGATGAGACTGCGGAGGAAATGGCCGACCAAACAGGACAGCTCGGCGATAGATATGCCCCCAATCATGCTCGGCTTGGTAATGGCACAACTCATCCGTTAGCTCGGTCACGATGGTAACCCCAATCACGACTAGGTCGGATGGGGTTAAGGGGCAATTAAGAGAGGAGATTTGCGCGTTAGTACGGCCGAGCTACGATAACGCCGATCATGACGAAACCGCACGCCGCCGAGCAGACTCCTCTCTTGCTTGGCCCAGCGGCCTGACTTGCACGGCCAGAGAGGTCGACCGGCCAGACACGAACCAATGCCTGGCCGAGCTATGACGCGACCGAGCACGCAGCAGTGTCTGATGACCAAGCTAAGAGCAGCCCGGACTGGATTTGAGATGCGATTAGCGTCGGCATGCGCCTAACACCGATCGGCCGAGATGGACGGGCTTCATGTGATCAAGAATGAAGAACGGTGGAAGTCCAGCGTGCTTCATGGCCGTTCAGTCAGGTGGGACCGATCATAAATAGCCCGGCCATGAGCATAACACTTTGGCCCCTTTGCCAAGGGGCAGGTCGGCGTTCATTAGCTCGATTATGTGTTCGAGGAGGCAATTCTCCACAAGGAACCAGTTGGTCGTGGTACTCCGGTTAAGTGTGCCACCTGGGCCAATGGCGTGAGGAAGAGGACATATGCTCCACGCACGCACCAATACCGTTTGGCAGTTCCGCATGTACTGGTTGGAGGACGAAATCTTTACACGCGTAAGGTGGTGGGAGGCAAGCACTGCCATCTGTCCAGGGAAGGACAACAGAGGTGGTGTGCGCATGATCTTGGGGTTGCATGGCCAGCCTAGAAATAGTGGAGGAAGGTGAACATTAGAGGTATGCAACTTCTTCCCCAAAGAGAATACTCTCTCTCTAACAGTCTTCTTCTTCCTCAAGTGGACTGACTTGATCGTTGGACGGTCTATCCGGCACACCACCGCCGGACAGCTCACCGTTTCTGTGTTGCCAGGTAGACGCCGTCAAGAGAAGCTTGGAGTACAAGGAGTACGGAAAACAGAGGATATTTCGCCCCCGTACATATATATTTTCATATTTAATAATGGATTGGACTACATTGACTTAATTATGAAAGTTGGATGGCATAATAGAAAAAATAATTGTTTGAGGTTTACGCTAAAATGTTCCAAGGTTGCATTGAAAATTAAAACAGAGACAGCTTAAATAGAAGTGCAGGTATTGTTTCTCACATTCAGTGATTCTAATTGATGGTGCATGGAAAACAACTACTACAGATGCAGGTATTGCATGGATATGCCTGAATTCTGGGGGTCACAAACTATATCAACAGGCTTTAGCTGTGCAGCCTCTCCCTACTCCGTTGGCAGCTGAGGCAATGGCATATTGGGAAGCCTCAAGGTGGGCAAAGGATGCAGGGATTGAAGGGTTAACTATCCAAACAGATTGTCAAGTATTGGTCACCATGCTTCAGCACAAGAAGGAAGTACAAGATTGGAAAATTATGTATCTAGTTAGTGATATTATTAATTATAGTAAACAATTTAAATATGTTAGTATTTGTAAGGTAAGAAGGAATGTAATTCAACCAGCACATAAACTGACAATTGATGTTATTAAGTTTTGTATCTAATATAATGTGATGATTAGTACTCCAAAAAAAAAAGAAAAAAAAAGAAAAAGTCAACATTGGAGGGTCATATTGAAAATTAAAACAAAGTTAGACGATTTAAATAATAATAATAATAGCAAAAAAAAAAAGGTTTGGGGGTCACACTAAAAATTTGGTAAAAATTAAAAGGAATAATTGTTAGTTTTACCCTTTATTTTTATTTTTTTGTTCTAGTGTAATATTCGAGACTTGCTTATTATGTATCTACCTATATTATTCATGAAGACCAAATTTAGCATTCTTTGAAATCAAAACCTTCGATTGGGTAAAGAAGACCTTTTATCACTTGATTGTCATTTTTTTTTTAATCTGATGTGTCTGCCAACTACTAATTATATATAATATATTATAAATTTTTGATGATATAAGATTGAAGTTGATATTATATTTTATAAATAAAGGAATAAATTACTTGTGTAAATATGACTGAACCACTATTCTAACCTGAACCAAGGTGAACTACAACAGGTTAGTTTGGTTTGGCATCTAAAAATTTAGACATGAATAAAATCTAGAATAATATGACTAGTTTTGTTTTGTTTTAGTACTAACTGAATTGACCGTTAGAAGACTCCAACAACGGTTTGAAGACTCTAACCCATCATTTTTTGTTGATAAAACTGAGAGTAAAAAAAATAATAATAATAATTAATTTTAATCCACTTACTTAGCTTGATATATGGATTATTAAAAAAAATTTGGTCAGGACTATTAAATGAATTTGGCCCAATTAACAAATATTTGAATTTGGACTTTATAGCAAATGTTTGAATTAAATTCTAAAAAAAGAATATGTATATTATTGTTATTTTTTTTAATGTTTTATAATTTACATGTAACCAAATAATATAGAAAGTAGAATAAATTTACAAATGGCTGGACTAGGATAGGTTAGAATTCTATTCCAATCCTATTTCAAAAATAAATAAGTTCATAATTTCAAGCTAATTCGGTCTTATGGACTAAAATATTTACATCAAGTCTTAATAGTATAAAGCTAGAACGCTTAGATCACCAAGCAATGACCACCCCTAACCATGGGGTGGTGTTTTACTAATTATTTATTGATATTTAGTGAAGATTTTTGACTTTTTTGGTTTATGTTTTCCTTTGTTGAAAAAGACGTGTTTTGTAGAGCTGTGGGAAAGTGCTTATAGCTTATGCATAAACAGCTTATAGCTTGTAACTTTCAACTTAAGCTGATTTCCAGCTTATTCTTAAAGCATCTCCTGCCCCACTCAAAGAATAAGCTGATTTCTAACTTCCACAAAGTTATAAGCTATAAGCTATAAGCTAAACCAAACACATCAAAATAGCTTAAATTAAGCTGAAAGCAGAAATAAGCTATAAATAATTTCTGCCAAACAGGCACATAGTGACAATTTTTCAATCCTTATCTAGTTTAATAGAAAAATAAAAATGTGTATTGCAATAGATAAGGAATATCAAAGTAGTAATGACAATGACAATGGAAATAGTAAAATAGTAACAGTGACGATGACTCAATAAGTAGCCTCTAGCATATGAGAATTTTAAATATATATGTTCTTTACGTTGATTAAAAAAAATAATCAACGGAAATAGCAAAGAAACAACAATGACAGTGGACCATATAGCTATATTATTACTTGGTAAATTATAAGGTAATTAGATTGACTTCTCTTGAAATTTAGAATCAATTATTTTTGCCCTACCATTCATAGGTAATTATCTTTGTATCCAAAACTATTTATCTTCTTGTGTCCGATGAAATAGAAATGATCACATAGGTAAAGAGATTATGTAGTCGTGTGCATATCTAATTTTAATTATCCTTATAATTATTATTCTTGTCATTGGTCAGATGTATATCAACATGAAAGTTTTAAAAGACAAAGACCTTATTGAAGTTATTTTAGCCAAAAAAGTATTTAACTTATTTATAAAAAAAAATTAAAAATCCTTCTCCTTCATTCTATTTTTTAAAATCATACTTTAGTCAAAAAATTAAAAAACTACTAAAAATGCCACTTTCAAACCAACCCAAAAAATAATTAATCAAGACCGTTGTTCTCTAAGAAGAAGAAGAAGAAGAAGAAGAACCAAACAAACTAATTGCACTGACGGTGGTGTGGTTTGTTAGGAAAGGAGAAAAAAATTATTAAACAGATATAAGATAATTTTGGATATTTGACGGTGGTGTGTAAGGAAAGGAGAAAAAATTTATTTCAACGGTAATACCACAACAACATCTACATGTGTAGATCTATAAACATATTGGATTTTTCACAACCTGAATCTGATCCATTTAGTTATTTATTTATTTATTTTTCAAACTATGTTTCCTTCATGCAAATTGAGGATTCTAAAAATTATGTTTGAAACCATAATGGAATAGAATTTGAGAAAGATTCATCCCCAATATTATAACAATATAAATTAAACTAAAAAAAATCATAAATATTTCATAAAAATATATATACATGAATTCTAATTTGGAAAATAAAGGGGAAAAAAAAAACACAGATAGCTAAAAATTTGGACAGCTTATATTCTAATAATTCCAAAAAAAGTTGATCTTCAACTTTTCAAACAAATTATATATTTCCCTTTTTCTTTTTCTTTTCTTTTTTTATTTCACTTCCTATACAATTTTCACTTTCCAATATCAATTTTCTTTCTAATCAAATAGGCCTTAGGAAGAGTCTGGATATTGAATTTGTAGATGAATTTATGAAGATAAAAAAAATGAGAATGGAAAAGAAACAAAATTTTAACTCTTATTTCATTTAAAAAAAAATATTATAAAAATTGATAATTGAATTGGACTTTTTAATATCCGATCCGTTTAATAATTGGATTAAACGGATTCAAATTATCATATTATCGAACCAGATTTTTCTTTAACGAATTTGGATAAAATCCAATTTGTTGACAGACCTATACACCTTGTATTATCATTCAATCATAATCTCCATTGTAAGCATGATAAATTCCACAATATAAATGTGGAAGGTTAATGGGATGAGTTGGAAAGATAAAAACAATTACACTATTAAGTGGTGATGTGATATCACGTGTCAATGTAAATGATTGTTTGCTGGTGAAGTGGTGGTGGAGATTTGGATATGAAGACAATGCTTTATGTAAACATTTGATTTGCAGCATTTACAGAGTTGAGGGAGGTAGATGGTTCCCACCTTATGGACCTTCTGCTTTTTCAAGGATTTGGAGTGGTTATATTTCTATTGCTTTTTCCAATCCTTAGAGTTGGTTTTGTTGATCACATTAGATGGGTTGCCTCATCCTCAGGTCAGTTTATGGTGCATTCAGTCTTTACGGTCTGAGTCTGCCCTTGGGCTGAATGTCTCTTGTCCTGGGATGTTGTTGCATAATGTCACTCCTCATAAAGCTCAATTTTTTTGCTTGATTAGCATGGAAAGGAAGAATTAAGACTTCAGAGTTTTTGCAAAGAATTGGCATGCTGATTTTGAATGCTAACGCTGCCTGTGTGTTTAGTAATTCTGATGCTGAAACTCTGGATCATATTCTGCTATTTTGCCCTTTTGTTTGGAAAGTTGGGCCTTAAATGATGAGTTGGCGGGGGGTTTCAATGCGTAATACCAGGGTCAGTGGAAGGCTTACTACAATGGTGGCTAAGGTTTAAGTTTAGAAAGTTCGAATTGTAGATTTGGAAAATTGTTTTGCTCCTATAGCGGTACTTTGGTCTGTTTGGAAGCAAAGAAATGATTGCATCTTTAGTAGCCATCAACCAAATCTGGGTGAACTGTGTGAACTTGTCAAAGTAAGAGTAGCATTATGGGTAAAGCTTCATTCATCCGATGTGTTCTTCTCAGTGAATGATTTTATCTCGAATTTGGAGCAGGTTACATTTTGTGTCAAAGGTGGAAGGTGATGTTCGGTGTTTGTCTCATGATGTGATCAGCTGCTGGTGTTATTGGCCTAAATTGGTAGTAGTGCAGTTTTGTGTGTGCGTGTGTTTGGAGTTGGAGTTGGAATCCCTTCAACTCTGTTCTTTGTGTTTTGACAATGATGTATTTTTCTGCTGTAGTCTTTGTTCTTTGTATGCTTTTGTTTTTGATGATTAATAAAATTCTCTTCCTTGTTTGCTGATAATAAAAAAATAAAAATAAATAAATAAAAGTAATGATGCTCCTTCTCCCGCCTTTATTATTGATGGTTGTGTTTAAACCAACCGTCTAAAACGTAAATTTTTGTATGTCATCTAAATGATGTATATGCAAATAGTTGCATTTGGTTGAGTTCATGGAGCTTTGGTGTCAGTTAATGAGTTGTGTAATAAAATAATTCAATCCAAACCAGTCCATTTAATAAAATTGAGTCCGGGTTGAACAAATAAACTTAACAAACACATTTATTTTATTGAACTATTTTTCTAATGATGGAGGGGTTTTTAAATCAATTTTGATGCAGGAAATCTTTTGAAGGGGCAGGTGGTGGTGGTGGAGGAGTTGGTAGTTTAAACGAGTACTTATGTCTAATCTATTTAGACTCGTTTATAGATTTGAACAGTTTTCAAATGGGTGTAATTGAGTGGGTTAACAGATTTAGAATGAATGTGGCTCTCAAATTTGGACCTTTAAAATGCTAGATAAACAATTCTTGTAAATCGAATCTTAGTTGACTTAGGATTCAACTAGAACTCAGGCCTCCAGGTTTAGTCAAAATTTGGAATCACTATCTAAATTTAGAGTTTGGATTTGTTAGATTACCTAAAATTCATTTTTGAAAAATATATTTACATATATATATTTGATATAGGAAAACATGTTAGTTTCTTATATTTCCATTTCTTAAGTGATCTTTTAAGTTTTACATTTCATAGGTTGATGACATAGCTTTATCCTATATGCTTCAAATTCCTAGGATGATAAGATAATGTCATTCGATCTCTATTTGCTTTAACTTTGTGTTCGAGATATTTTGGAACACATAGAACACTTTTTCTAAGAGATATTTTGGAACACATAGAACACTTTTTCTAAGTGTATTTCATAAAAGTGTCGATCTCATATTGCAGGGCACTAAGTTCTAATTTTTTAAACTAATATGTCGACTCATTCCAAGGCAACAACCCCAAAAGACATGGCACAGTGAAAATCTTACATATGACACAAGTTATAGACCCCAACAACAACAAAATTAAATAAATAATGTGAGAGCAAGCGTGAAGTTTTGGGAAAATCAATGCAAATGTAAATATACAAGTAAATAATAAAAACCCAAAAAACAAAAATGAGAATAACATCAATCCTTTTTGACAATATTTGTCACATATCCAAGCACTTTGTTTTCATATTCTACATGATGTTTAATGCATGCTCTTATCTAAGTACAAATTTAGCGAAAATACACCTTGTATTCTTGTGGTTAGCAAACCCTAGCTCGAACAGCATCCAATTCTCTTCCAAGCAGGCACGTCATCTTTGACATTAAGTGTCTGTCCTTTAGCCGGAACAGACGAAGCCTCACCACCATCACCGGCTTCAACTGCTCTCTTACTCACAATGCGGTATATCTGACTAAGCGCTTCTGTAAATGCATTTTCCACATTGGTTGCTTCCAGTGCGGAAGTCTCCATGAAATATAGGGACTCCCTCTCAGCAAATGCTTTACCATCATCAGTCGAGACAGCCACAAGGTGTCGGAGATCTGATTTGTTGCCGATGAGCATTACCACGATGTTGGGGTCTGTGTGATCCCTCAATTCCCTCAACCACCTCTCAACATTTGCGAATGTAGCATGTCGAGTGACATCATAAACAAGCAGAGCACCAACAGCTCCTCTATAGTAAGCACTAGTGATGGCACGATACCTATTACAACAAAGAAAAATGAAGGGAAAAAAAAAAACAAAAAGACAATTGAATTTGCAAGGATCCAATTTCAATTTAGCACAACTGGAAACCAATTAATTTTGTCTCATATGCAAGTGATAATTTTTGTCTCGTTCTTCTTCCAGTGCATTCAAAATCACCAAAACAAAATCACAAATCACCCTTGCTTTTCGGAGAAATCAAAGAATTTGAATATATAAAAGAATTTGAATACCTCAGTTCTCATGCATGTAGAATTTGTATACGCAAGTGTTTGTTAGACTAGCAATGACCTCGTATCAGGGGTACACCCCCTTCTCTGTTTTGTAAATATAGCATATTCTGGTTTTGAAATAAAATATTATGTACCAAAAAAACTAAACAAAACCCATGTTTCAAATTTACCTTATCTCGTGCAAATTCTAATTAGGAATCTAATGCAGAGAAGAGAACTTTTACACAAAATACAAGAAACACAAATCAAGAATTTCATTTTCACCTCCTCTCATGCAAATTCTAATTATGAATATAATGCAGAGAACTTAAACCAAAAACAGGAAGAAAAAAAATCAAGACTTTCATTGCTAGCTCCCTTGCCATGTGTTACTCTAGGTTAAGACAAATGCTATTAAGATTAGCAACACAAAACAAATGAAATCAACAAAAACTATGACAATTTTCAAAGGTATTCAACCAACAAGCCTAAAAGCAATAATGACATAGCAAATGAAGTGCAGAGAAAAAGAAAAATTGCGCACCCAAAAGCATATAGTAAAGAAATTGTTGAAAAACAAAAAAACTAATGCACCAAATTCGAGCCAAAACAAGCTTGCCACTGAATTGATAAATCCAAAAGAAAAGAACAATAACTTCCAAAAATCTTGTACAAAGATAGAGCTTCTCTCTCTCTAAAATCAATAACTAGGAGCAAAATCCACCAAATTCATTCAAATATATAAATAGGTGCTAAAATAGCCAGACAAGTGCCGCTTTGGGCACATGAGGAAGTCCAATCATAAAGAATCATGACAGGATGAAAAGTAAGAATCATGAAATCATGCATATGAGCTCTTCACCACTCATACAGAGCAGCAACACTGCTCTCAATATTGGATAAAACAAACATTACTTCCTTGGAGTAACATTCTATAACATAAATTACTAAAACATAAAAGCAAATAAAGTGTGTCAGCAGGATGATATTGCATCATTAATTTGTAATTTCATATATTCTAAGAGTAACGAGTATTGCAACATGGACAATGGGTCATGTTTTGACTGAAGTTATTGGGTCTTTATATGTGAGTTTAGCACATCTAAAAATATTCTTGTTGGTCAAAGTTCAATAATTTCTAGTTTTAGAGTCATAACCTAGTTTAATTTAGTGGCATAAATGCAAGTCACTATGTCTTTTCATATTGCAAACCATTCCCTGTTATATCAGCTTTTACCTACGCCAAAAGCCCCAAAATTAGTTTTCTGGCAAAAATTTCATTAACATATATATGCAGTCCTGCTAACTAATTAATTTTAAAATAAAGTGACTTCGAACCTAAGAAGCATAGACACACGACACGACATAGATACAACAGGGACACGCGGATACGCTGATACGCCAATTTTAAAAAAATACAAGACACAAGCATGGACACGCAACACGACACGGACACGTTGACATGCCAATTTTTAAAAAATGCAGGACACGATACGTTGGGGACATGCATGAAATATATAATTTTATATATTTATTATATGTTATATATATGAATACATCATTCAAAAATAATTAAAAAAATGCAATATGACACTAATTCCTATAAATTTATATGGTTTTTGTTTTATTATTGCATCTTTAATTACTTTGTTCAAACTTATAATTAGTTTCACCTGTGTCTAATTGATACATAAGTGTGTCCTCCAAGTGTCCAAAGAGTGTCCAGGTCCTTAAAAAAATTTCAAATTTTGGACACGTTTTGAAAAGTGTCAGACACGTGTCAGGAAAGTGTCCAAAGAGTGTCAGTGTCTGGCATCTATGAAGCACCGACACGTTCCTAGGACCTGCGTACGAGTGTTGGACGAGTGTTGGACACGTGTCGGATACAAACATGCTATGGACACGTGTCCGACGCTCCCTCTAACGTGTCCCCCTTTTTTTTTTTTGAATTTTTCCAATCGGACACGCCGTGACACTTTCCGAACACGCACAAGTGGATCGAAGATCTTATAACTGTTGGAGAGAGAGAGAGAGAGAGAGAGATCAAGTGAGGAAAAAACCCTAACCAGTTCAGATCAATCGAAGAAGCCTGAGGTATTCTTCTTCGTCTTCTCTCTTCTTTTTCTTCTTCCGCTTCTCTTCGTCTTCTCTTCTTCTCTGTTTTTCTGCTTCTCTTCCTCTTCTTCTCCTCCTCCCTTTTCTGTTTCGCCTCTTCCTCTTCTCTGATTCTTTCTCCCTTTGCTGATTTCACTCTCTCCCCTCTTTCGTTTCTCTTTTTATATTTTTTTATGTTCTCTTTTTTTTCAGATTCTTTTTTTTCTGTTTCTCTCTCCTCCTTTATTTTCTTGATTTCTCTCCTCTTTTTTTCTTTTTTCTTTTTTCTTTTTTTTAATCCTTATTTTTGTTACACCTAAAATTTATAGAATAAATTATTTTTATTTAAAAAGCCTCATTTTTTATTAAAAAAATTTAAGAAATGTGTTTATTGATTTTCTTATTATTGTAATTATATAAGAATCAATGGTTTTCTTTTTATTTTAGACATAATAAATAAATAAAAATTATATATATTAAACGTGTCCCCAGCGTATCGTGTCCCCTATTCTTCGAAAATTTGCGTGTCCACGTGTCCGTGTCGTGTCCCATGTTCGTGTCCGTACATCATAGTCTGATAGTATACAGACACGACATGAATACGTCACCTTCTTAGAAATGTCTGTGCTTCTTAACTTCGAACAAATTTCCAGATAAAATGCCCCGTACGTTTTATTCCATATTTTCAAACCATGAACTTCCAAATCCTCCGCAACTTCAGACCAATAGAAAGTCAATTACAGCAACATTATTCTAAGCACCTAGTGTTCACCAGTCTAGTATTAGAGCAAGTACACCAGTCCTACATCGAAATCTCCGTTGAGAACCAAAAAAGCACCATATCCCATCTTAATTACCCAATCATTTCTTTTGCCACAGCAAGGATTACATAATTCCCCGAACAGGTCCTACATAGCCCATAAAAGCAGGCAAAAGAAGCTTAAAATCTGACCAAGTTAGTCCTTAAAAGTCCAATCATAAAATCCTAAGTAGATACAAATCTTCCTAAACCGGAAAGTCCATAAACTTGGTAAACTTTCCTCTCTTTGCCCCAAGCCAAGCCCTAGATCCTTCTGATCAATTTGGCACAACACAACAACTCCATTCCCAAACTTCAGCCCACAGCCAAGACTAGTTCTTTGCAACCTAACAAAACTTTGTTCATAGAAAAAAACCTAGCTACAACCATAAATGAGCTGACCAGTGGATTGCTCGATATATTAACTGTTGGATATACATTGTTGGCCCCCCTTCCCAACAGCTTAAGCTTTTGGGACTATTGGCGATTTAACATGGTATAAGAACTCAAGTTGGAAGAGGTCTTTGGTTCAAATATCTTTGTTTGCATTTGGTCACCGTTTGTGTTCTTTGTCTCTCGTTGACATGTTTTCTTCTCTCCATGCAAGGATATTTGCATCTCCACGTGCAAGACAGGGTTGCATGTGGAGGAGGGAGTTAGATAGCTTAATATATGTTATTGGGGGCACAACCTAACAACTCAAGCTTTTGGGACAATTAATGATCCAAGATTAACAAGCTCTAAAACTACCAAGCATAAGTCACTAATCTCACAAGCAACTCAAGCAAGTTTCTACTAAACTTATTCTTTTTTCATGTAAAATTGGAGTTGCTTAGTAGCTTATCAAACCAAGGTCAATCCAAGTTGAAAAATTGAGCTAAGAAAATGATCAACAGGCATATCAAGTATTGTATTTGGATCTTCAAAGTAATTAAAACACTATCTATCAGTCATGAAGGAACTTGCCAACCAAGATAGCAATTATAACCACCAACCCCATGCATTGATGCTATTTTTATTGCTCTTCCATAAATGTTGTCAATTTTTCGTACATTATATTTCTCTTTCAACTTGTTTTTAAGTCCAGAAAATATTCAAAATTCACACTTTCACACTATCAGCACAGATTTAATAAATATTGTCAGATCAGATTTTCAGATAAATTTGGTTTGACATAAAACCAGATAAACCTCAGGGGGAATTTCTTCTTTTAACGAGTGTTCCAGCTGAGGAAGATTATCTTTGTATAGTTTGATAATTGTAGTTCACAAAAAACCAGATATGCATATGCTTGCCTATGTCAAAGGAAGCCCGCCTCAGAGAAATGATGAATTGAGCCTCAAAACTGAGAAAAATAAATTGAGAAAAGACTGAAGGCCAAGAGTGTAGAGTAAAATAGGAAAGAACACTAAAATGTGGATTTCAAATTTTATTTATTTAATAAATAAAGATATTTATTTTAAGGGCAATTTCTTGATACGAGAAAAACTGTGACCCTAACATAGTGCAGCTGCGCTGCCATGAATGCAACTAAAAATGAATTCACAAAAGAATGGTGCAAGTAAGCAACAAAGTTGCAGCATTTGTGCATTAACAGCTAAAAATGTATTATACATGAACCAAGACATACTCCTTGATTAAAAACAATATTATAGAAAAGGCTCATGTACCTAAAGTGTTGGCCTACAGCTCTTCTCAAGAACAAATAGTTGTCAAATTCACAAAGTAATATAGTAGGCAAATAATTTTGACCATGAGGTAAAAATGAAGAAGTCTGAATCAACTACAAATTTAAGCCTACAAACACAATAACCAAGATAGAACCTACAAAATAAATTTAAGGCTGCAACGAGCAAAATGTAGTTTAAAAGTGCTAGTTTAGTTGCCAAGAAAATGGAAATCTTTTCAACACGATAGAGCAGGGAAAAGAATTTAGAATCGCATGGAAATGCTTGGAAACATTGTAAAGTCTATTAATGAAAGAAAACCATATGGTTAGATAATAAATATTTCACACTAGATGTCCCTCCACATAAAAGGACAATAAGGTCAAATAACAAATAAGTGAAAGGAAAATAGGATACCCTGAAACCCAATGTCAGGATGTATAGCACAATATCCAAAAACCAAACCAAATAAGGCTTGTGTTGCTTCTTAATTAGGTGGGGTCAACTATATGAATCTTTTTCCATCATTAACCTCTATCAATGGTTATATACTCGGTTAAGTTAAATAAATTCATATTCATTTTGCTAGTAGCATTTCTAATTATCATAGACAATGAATGATGTATTGAATATAGGTGAAATATACAAACACATCTTATAATAAGTATATGAAACGAAAAGCATCACTATGCATTATGTGTTGAATATAGATCATATCCTAGCCTAGGTAAATCGAAGCTTCTAGTTATACGACAACAAAAATTTGCTCACACCCCTTATTTTTCAAAACTTTTCATTACAGTTTATTACCATCTAAAATTACCAAAAGGTACCAAAACCCTAAAAACACTAATTTTTCTTACACCCATTTTCAAAACTTTTCATTACAGTTTATTACCATCTAAAATTACCAAAAGGTACCAAAACCCTAAAAACACTAATTTTTCTTACACCCACTCCTTCATCATCACCACCTTCACCTACTGAAGCCACCCCCCAACCCCTCCCCATCACTACCCTTCTCCTCCTCCTTTTCCAAATTTGAAATCTCTCCCTCTCTCTCTCTCTCTCTCTCTCTCACACACACACACACACACACACACACAAAGATGGATTAAGGCTAGGAGGAGTGGTAACATGGTGAAGGTGGTTAGGTCACTGTGCAGGGGATGGGGGGCTACGTCCCGATGGATGGGGGCTGGGGAGATGGATAGTGATGGAGGGGCTGCTTGCAGTGATGGGAGGGTTGCTGGTAGGGGAGGGTGAAGGTGTTTGTAGTTGGGGGGAGGGGGTTGGTGGTTGGAGGTGGCAACTATGGAGGTCAAAGGTGGCGGTTGAGGTGGGATAGAGTTAGGGTTTGAAAGAATAAAGGTGTAATGAGATGTTGGGAGATTAGGGATGAGAGTAATTATGGGGAGTGTAAAGAGAAAAAATGAAACTTTTAAATTTTGAAGAGAAGATTAATTAGAAAATGGTTGTAAAGAGTTTTTTTGTGGTGTAATTAGAAGCTCCATGGGTTATGCCTCCATGCTAATCAGCTTAAAAGTTTGTTATATGTTAGAAATATGTACTTACAAAAGGAAGTAAAGAAGTTGCTTCCCTATTTTACATCATTTCACTATGAACTGAGGTACACAGTCATTATAAAGATGCTGAATGGAACCAAGCTTCATTGTATTTTGTATTTAGTCAAATAACAAGTTGATTCCTTCAAAATCACCACACAAAACCCACAGAATATCATATTGGGTGGGATATGCCAAAATCGTTATTGTAAATAATCACCATTTGTGGCTTCAAAGACCATTAAGAATGTCATTAAACATCAAAACCCACATAAAAAATTGTTGAACATCACAGATAATCATTTAATTTTCCTGGCCCAACAAAACCCATTAAAAATTCAAGTGAAAACACAAGAATTCAGAGCTAACTTTACAAACAAATACATAGTTGCAGTATACTTGGAGACATGGATGATGGACATACATCAACAAGCATACACATGTAGATACATACACATACAAATAGAAACATACCCATATCAGAAAATGCAAAATTTCAGAGAGAGAGAGACCTTTCTTGACCAGCAGTGTCCCAAATTTGAGCTTTGATGACCTTGCCATCAATGTTGAGGCTTTTGGTAGCGAACTCAACCCCAATAGTGGACTTGGATTCCAGATTAAATTCGTTCCTCGTAAACCTCGAGAGAAGGTTCGATTTACCCACACCTGAATCACCAATCAAAACCAACTTGAACAAGTAATCATATTCATCTTCAGCTCTATACCCTGCCATCTCTCTCTCTCTCTCTCTCTCTCTCTCTCTCTCTCTCTGTCTCAATTTGCGTTGGTTTAAGGGCTGTTTGGTTTGATTTTGGGCCTTTCTTGAAATTTGTTGAAGTGGAAAATGGTAGATAATGTTGTCGGGGTTAGCTAGCTAGATTCTTGGAGTGAATGCTCTAAATAGTAGTTACCCTTAATAATTTGGGTCTTTTTAGAGCATGCTCGTCAGTTTCATCAAAATAATAAAAAATTAAAATATAACTAATAAATCGTCAAATGCTTCCTCCATCAGTCTTAACAATTTTTTTCTAAATTAATATTTTGTTAAATTTGTTGCAATACCTCAACAAAGGCACTGTTTATTCGTTACATGATTTTTTATTATATTTTTTGGAGTAAAATTGGGTCAAAATCTTTAAATCGATCGTCCACCCGAATGTTCCGTGAATGCTTGTAGCAAAAAAAGAAAAAATGTCGAAAATTACTCTAACCGGTTGACCAGCCAGCCGGTCGACCGATCAACGGCAAATTTTTTTTTTTCATTTTTGTATTTTTTAAGAATTGTTTAGGTGTCACCTCATCAATTTAATAAAAAAAGAAAGAATGAAAAATACAGTAACAAAATAATATTTTAATAAGATTTATAATAGAGAGTTTGATGTAATGAGTGACTAGCTAAAATAACAAAATAGATTTTTCAATTTTAATTTGACTAAAAATTTAAAGAGGCTAATAATGATGCTCTTAGCTAGCTAGATTCTTAGAGTGAATGCTCTAAATAGGAATTACCCTTAATAATTTGAGTCTTTTTAGTGAAAATTTATATTTTAAATATAATTATTTATTAAAATACGGCACTTATCAAATTATTTGTGAAATTCATCGCTCCTTAAAATATGAATAAATTACACTAAGTTCTTTTTGAAATTTAAAAAATAAATAAAAAAAAAATTATAATTTTAACATAATTTTATTAAGTTTTGTTAAACTGTTAATTTATACAACATTTGATTTAATTTTTATCAATAATTTGTTAGTTATGTACATAAAAAATAATACTATCATTTCTTTTAGGGACACTTTTTCATAAATCTATTTTCACCTACTTATGTTTCATTTAGTTCACATCATTTTCTTATGTTCTAATAAGTTTTATGGGTGACATAGTTACCAAAATACCTCTAATAATATTCATATTTACAATGTGAATGTTTCATGATATGAATGTTCACACTATCAATGTGAATGTTAACATTGTCAATGTGAACATTCACACGTCAATGTGACTATTCACATTGTAAAATATGAATGTTCATATTACCAAATTACCAACCGTTCAAAAATATTTGTAAAGGTAGAAATGTTTATAAAATACCTCAAATATGAAAATTAGAATTTAGTAGATCAAATGTCTAAATAATACGACTTATTATAATATAAGAATATCGTATGGACTAATTGGAATATAAACATTTGAAAAAGAATTTTTCAATAAATCTCCCTTTCTTTTATATGAAAATATATATTGTATGTTGTTAATTTTTATA
The DNA here is from genome assembly GCF_004153795.1 of Camellia sinensis. Taxonomy (NCBI): domain Eukaryota; kingdom Viridiplantae; phylum Streptophyta; class Magnoliopsida; order Ericales; family Theaceae; genus Camellia; species Camellia sinensis. The sequence goes on from NW_021026469.1 coordinate 490,513, forward strand.
TTTTTTCACTATTTGTATTAGTTTGAATTCATTAAATTTTACTAAAAAGAAGGTGAAAATAATAAAAATATATATAATTTATTATATATTTTTTTAAAATTTCAAAGTTAGTCAATGTAACTTATCCTTAAAGGAAAATTTTAATATACACAGCCTTAAAAAGAATGTACCATATACACTCTTAATTATATCATTTTCTTCTTTATTTATGACATTATTTTAGTTATACTGCATATTGTATTTAGTTATGGTAATTTTTTTTTCTTTTAATTATAACTTAAAAAGTATAAAATTATATTATTTTTATTTTTAATTATAAAATACATATGATATACAAACTTTAAAGGGTGAATACCATAACCTTTCTCACCCTTAAAAATGTTGATTAGTAGTCAAAATTTTATGTTGGGAGTCAAATGCCCGCTTGACGTTATACCTAACGTGATAATCTTAAAATTACAAATTAAAACACACGGTTTTTCTTCAAATCCTAAAAAAGAAAGAAGAAAAGGCATAATTTTTCTTAAAATCACAAGTTGAGCATAAATCATTACTATAAATAGTATTGGGTCAATCCCACATCAACTAGAGAGGGGTTCTCAATTCCACCTTATAAATGCACTGGCCCCTCCACTTGTCAATAGGCCCTTCCCCTCGATGAGGAACAAAACTGTGAGGCTTCGGCTAAAGACGACAATATATTGACGAGGCGCGAGAGGACAAGCGTCGCGAAATTTAGTGCTAGAAGGAAGGTTGTCTGGCAAACTCTCCCACTATTGCAACCCAATCCGCTGGGGGTTATGTTGGGTTAATCCCACATCGACCAGGGAGGAATTCCCACTTCCACCTTGTAAGTGCACTAGCCTCTTCCACCTGTCAATAGGCCTTCTCCTCCAAGGAGGAACAAAATCGTGAGGCTCTGGCCAAAGCGAACAATATATTGACAGGGCGTGAGAGTATAGGCGTCGCGGAATTTGGCGCTACAAGGAGGGTTGTCCGGTAAACTCTCCCACTGTTGCAGCCTAGTCCGCTGGAGGTTTTGTTGGGACAATCCCACATCGACCAGGGAGGGACTCCCATTTCCACCTTATAAGCGCACTGGCCCCCTCCACTTGTCAATAGGTCTTTTCTCTCGATGAGGAATAAAACCGTGAGGCTCCAGCCAAAGCAGACAATATATTGATGGGGTGCGAGAGGACAGGCATCGCGAAATTTGGCGCTAGAGGAAAAGCTGTCCGGCAAACTCTCTTGCTGTTATGGCCGAGTCCGCTGGAGGGTTATGCTGGGTCAATCCCACATCGACCAGGGAAGGACTCTCACTTCCACCTTATAAGCGCACTGGCCCCCTCCACCTGTCAATAGGCCTTTTTCCCCGAGAAGGAACAAAACCGTGCGGCTCCAGCCAAAATGGACAATATATTGACGTGGCGCGAGAAGACAAGCATCGCGAAATTTGGCGCTAGAAGGAGGGCTATCCGGCAAACTCTTCTGTTGTTGTGACCCAGTCTACTAGGGGGTTATGTTGGGTCAATCCCACATCGACTAGGGAGGAACTCCCATTTTCACCTTATAAGTGCATTGGCTCCTTCCACCTGTCAATAGGCCTTTTCCCCCGAGGAGGAACAAAACCGTGAGGCTCCAGCCAAAGCGGACAATATATTGATGGGGCATGAGAAGACAAGCGTCGCGAAAGAGCCAAATTTCGTGACGCCTGTCCTCCCGCTGTTGCGACCTAGTCCGCTGGGCGCCCCATCAATATATTGTCCGCTTTGGCTAAAGCCTCACGGTTTTGTTTCTCCTCGGGGGAAAAGGCCTATTGACAAGTGGAGGGGCTAGTGCGCTTATAAGGTGGAAGTGAGAATCCCTCCCTGGTTGATGTGGGATTGACCCAACATAACCCCCCAGCGGACTGGGCCGCAACAACAAGAGAGTTTGCCAGACAATCCTTCTTCTAGAGCCAAATTTCGCAACGCCTGTCATTTCACGCCCCGTCAATATATTGTCCGCTTTGGCTGGAGCATCACGGTTTTGTTCCTCCTCCGGGGAAAAGGCCTATTGATAGGTAGAGGGGGCCAGTGCACTTATAAGGTGGAAGTGGAAGTCCCTCCCTGATCGTTGTGGGATTGACCCAACAAATAGCAAGTTTAATTCACACATCTTTTTTCTTAGTATTTTTTTGTGCTAGAGTTTTTAATCCTTACCATTACTGATACACATAAAATGGATAAAACTAGGTTAAATTACTATAGAAGTTTTTATTGCCAAATTCTGAAAATTCAACAAAAAAAAGTGAACTGAAGGTAGGCAAATAGAGTCTAAAGTTTTTTACTAGTAAAGATTAGAATACCAGTAATTATGGAAGAGGAAATATTGATATATTCACTGTAGTTTTTACGTTGCCTTATTTTAGGTTATTTCATTTTTAGTGTTTTTATTTTTATTTTTAGTTAAAGTAGTTTATTTTTGGGTGAAGTATCAATAAATCTCAAAATGTGATCTTGTGAATTGGTTAGTCCGTCTTTTTTTCTTATGAACCCAAATGTCTCATTAAAGTTGAAATTATACAAAAGGTAGTCACTTACATATTTGGGTTTAATTTTTGAAGGATAAAAGTGAGTTTATCCAAATGTAAAATTATACATTTGGACAACTCACACTATAAAGGTTTTGCATTTTCTTTGATTTTAGAACAATCCCACATTACAAATAAGGGCGTAACATTCAAATGTAATATTCGAATAAGGTAATACTCCAATGTAATACTAAAAAAAAACTTATGAGTGTACTTTTTCCAAATGTAATGTTGTAGGAATTGGGAATGTTGTTGCGCAACTCGTGCATCAGCAACTGTTGTGCGGCGAAATGGGTCTATTTCGAGGTCCATTTTGATAATCCGAACCGTTCATATTTTAGAATACATCAAATAAAACATGACTACAATAATGTAACACTCTAATAACGTAACACTCCAAAAAAAAATTCTTAGTGTATTTTTGCCAAACGTAACTCCAATGTAACACTCAAAAAAACTTCTTAGTGTAATTTTTCCAAACATAACACTCCAATTAATGTAATCACAATCAAAACACTTCAATCAATGTAATCCCAAACGTAATACTCCAATGTAGCATACACAAAAACCACCAAAAAATTCTTAGTGTACTTTTTCCAAACGTACATTTGCCCAAAACTTACTAAGAAATTTTGTACTCCTTTTGAAATGGTTTAAAGAATTCCACATCTATTAGGAATCATCTAAAGAATCCCACAATTTTTTTTTTCAAGTGTTATGTTTCGAAAAAATATACTAAGGAGTTTTTTTGTGTGTTACACTAAAAAGTTTTTTTAGAGTATTATATTGTGTTACGTTTGAAAAAAGTACACCAAGAAATTTTTTGGAGTGTTACATTAGAATGTTATGTTTAAGTGTTACATTAGAGTATTACAGTTTGAAATTATACATTTGCCAAAAACTTACTAAGGACTTTTCGTACTCATTTTGAAATGTTTGAAGAATCTCACATCTTTTTGAATGTTTAAAGAATTTTATATTTCGAGTCATTTTTGTACTCTTTTTGAAATGTTGAAAAATATCACAGTTCAAGTCGTTTCAAATAAAAAAGATTCGCATATGAAAAATTATTCCAAATTTGATTCTCATAGGTTGTGTATCTTATCTTTCTAACACAAAAGGAGGGGAAAAAAAAATGAATGAAACTCAATAGAAATAAGGATATAATTCAATTTCCAAATAATATATTTCCATAATCAATTAGACTAACTGGTCTATAAAAAAAGAATAATGCTTGGGACCCCCTTTTGGGGGTCACCCCCTCACCCCCTTTGCCACGTGGCGGGTGGTGATTGGAGGAGCAGGAAAAAAAAGAAAAAGAAAAAGAAAATGTAACCAATAAGAGAGAGAGGGGGTCAAAGGGGGTGGGGGAAAAAGGGGGGATGAATCATTGTTGATAAAAAAATTCTTGAAACTAAACTGATCACCAGCTTTTAAGATGAGATTTATATGTAAATTTTGTTAAGTTTGCTCAGACTAGACAATCTTTTGAGTTTTAAAAATAAATAAATAAGAAAAAAATAGTTCAATTTTTTTTTTTTAATTATCAAGATCATTTAGTCTAGACAAATTTATCAAGTAAAAATTATGACGTAATTTAGGGGAACTTTTTTTTTACTGAACACTAAAAGGGCATTTAGTTTATTTTGTAACTAAATAATATAAAATTTAAATAAATATTTATAAATGGACAGGTTGGGCCGAATTGGACTAAAAACTCCTTATCCAAACACTTTGGCACTATAGATTAAATGTTTTTAACAAGCATTAAAAATATTGGGCTGAGAGGGTCATCTGGCCCATGTCCACCTCTAACTGCATTGACCTATCAGTCAAGTTTTTTTCTTCCACTAAACTTATTGGGTGTTCTTATATTTTACTCATGCATTTATTTATTTAATGTATTATCGATAGTGCTAGAGCCTTTATTTATCAATTGAACCTTTGTTTAATCCAAGATTTTGTTTGGCTGCAAACAAAAAGAACCAATGAATTCACAAAGTAGTTAACCAGTAGAAGAAAGGAAGAGAAAAGCATAAGAAATGTTTCATAAGTTGGGTTTGATTCACAGATGAACAGATAAAACTTTGGTTTCAAATTTTTGAATTCAATTTTCTTAAAATTAAGTTTTTGTTTTTTTATATTTTTTTATTTTTACTATTTTTTTTTAATATTGTAAACAAATTTTTTAAATTTTTAGATGTATCTAATCTAGATGTACCTAAAAAATAAAATATTTTTTAAAAATTAATAAATACACAAGAATAAAAAATGTACTGAACTTTTGTATTTTTGATATTTACTGATTTTTTTTTAAAAAATTCATAAATATTATACTTTTTAATTGTATTTATATTATGTATATTAAAAAGTAAAAAAATTTCTTAAAATATTTAAAACATTCACTAAAAATAAAAAAATAAAAACCCAATTTTTTAAAATTAAATTCACAAAATTGAAACCAAAGTGATTGGTTTCCTGTTCTCCCACATAATAATAAACTTGATTAAATCATGCTGTAATGATTATGCATAGTTAACAGATGGGGATAAGCACTATAAATGAAGTAACAAAAATTAAGGGCAGAGTGGAAAGAACTCTAAATAATAAACTTGATGCTCTGATTCATTCTTCAAAGTGAGAGAACAGATTGAAAATTCTTTAAAACAGTGCAAAACACAATAGACTTTCAAACTCAATTTGGAGTTTCCAATACCCAGATGGGTTCAATAGTGCCATGGGAATGAAACTGACCGGCTAGCCTTGCTTGCATTCAAGTTTGAAATAACAAGTGATCCATTCGGTGCTCTCAACTCGTGGAATGAATCAATCCACTTCTGTCAATGGTTTGGTGTAACATGTGGCTGCTCCAACCAGAGGCTCATTGTGTTGAACTTGGATCATCAAAAATTAACAGGCTCTATTTCACCTCACATTGGAAATCTAAGCTTTCTCAATGAACTATCATTAAGTAACAATAGTCGCAGTTGTTCTTGAATTTTTTGGCAATAGGTTAGGAGGGAAAATTCCAGTGGAGCTGGGTTCCTCTGTCTAAGTTAAAGAGACTGTACATTGGGAGAAACAATCTAACAGGTAGTGTACCTTATTCTTTTGGGAATCTATCATTTGTTGCAGAAGAAAATAGTATTGGTGGTGACATACTTGATGATCTGGGTCGATTGACAAACTAGGAAGTTTTTCTGTTGAAGATTAACAGGTTGGTTGGTACCATTCATTTCTCAATCTTTAATCTCTCGTCTATTACAGAATTTAATGTCGTAATGAACCAAATTCAAGGGAGCCTTCCCTGGGACCTAGGAATTACTCTTCCCAATCTTAGTGTCTTTGAAGTTGGTATTATAAAACCCAAGTTATTTATAGAATTATTTTGGATAGATTAATAATTAAAATAAATTGTATGGGTAATTTAGTAATCTTAAGAATTAGGTTTTCAACCCTTTTTGATCCAGTGCTTTGCGGCGAAGGTACAGCCGCAGATCTGAGGCGTACAAAATATTTTGGCTAGATTGAAGCCATTTGGAGTTCGTTTTTGGTGATCCAATAGTGATTTCCGACTATTTGGAGTATTTCAGACACATCCGTACGTTCAGATTTTGCAAATAAGTTTTCAAAAATTTGCAGTTTTTATTTTGGCAATCCGAAGTGCTTTTCCGGCTAATTTGAGCAGTCCGGACTTCACAGCAAAGCCTGTTTTTCAAACAGAGATTATTTTCTGGATGATGGAGGAATCTACATCAGTTTCAGGGCCGATGATACGGTTGAACGCTTCTAATTATGCGATATGGAAGCCGCGGATGGAGGACGTCCTGTATTGTACAGATTTGTTTGACCCTATAGCGCTAAAGGGGGTCAAACCAGATGGAGACAAGGATGGGGACTGGATAAAAACCAACCGGAAGACTGTCGGTCAAATCAGACAGTGGATTGACCACAGTGTGTTCCACCATGTTGCCCAAGAGACAGACGCCTATGCCCTATGGATGAAATTGGAGGGCATGTACCAGTCCAAGACCGCACGGAACAAAGCCTTGATAATGAGAAGGCTTACAAACCTGAAGCTGAAGAATGGTGTGTCTGTTGCTGAACACACCAGTGAATTCCACAGCCTTGTGACCCAACTTGCATAAATCAAAATGGAGTTGGAGGATGAGATGCAAGCATTATTATTACTCAGTTCCTTACCAGACAGCTGGGAAACGTTGGTGGTTTCTCTCAGTAATTCTGCACCCGAAGGGAAGCTGACCATGGGGATGGTCACAGACGCCTTATTCAACGAGGAGGCAAGGAAGAAAAAAATGGAAGGAGAGCAGTCCCATGCCCTTGTCACAGAAAGTAGAGGCAGAGATAGAGAAAGGGGCAGAGGTAGAGGAAGAAGTAAAAGCAGAGGGCGTTCACAGTCCAGACAGGACAACACGAGGAGGTGTTTTTACTGTGATCAAGAGGATCACGTAATAAGAGATTGCCCGGAGAAGAAGGCGGACAGACAAGCCAAAGAGAAGGCTAAGGGACACGGAGGTCCCTCAACTACAGCAGTTGCAGTGCATTCCTCTGACGATGAAGATGTGATGCTTACAATCTCGTCAGAGTTGGAGACACTCGGCTGGATTTTGGATTCAGGGTGTACGTTTCACATATGTGCGGATAAGAAGCTTTTCTCCACTTATCAAAGAGTCAGCGGTAGCATTATCCGGATGGCCAACAACACAGTGAACAGAGTTGTCGGCATAGGGACAGTGCGGTTCCTTACTAAGGCTGGAAGAAAAGTAATTTTATCTGAGGTCCGACATGTGCCAGGAGTACAGAGGAATCTAATCTCCCTGAGTATACTAGATCTAAAAGGAAATTGTTTCTTATCTAGTGGTGGGGTTCTTCATGTACACAAAGGTGATAGAGAACTGTTGCAAGGTAAATTGTGCAACAAACTGTATAGACTGGAAGGAGAAGTTTTGACAAAGATGAGTGTTGTCAAATGCCAGTCGAAGGGTACAAAGAGAGAACATACGCAACCAATGCGTATGATTGAGCAAGGCTTTCATCAGGAATGGCTAAAACGGTGCACGGGAACGCAAGGAGGCAGTTCAAAGGTGCACAAATCTGAGCCAGTGAAGCCAATTTTGAAGAAAGTTCAGAGAAAAGAAACCAAGTCTGTAGAGACTATGCCAGTGAAGAAGAGAGTTTCTTTTGCTTCCGTGTTAGAAACATTTTGCAACCTCTCAAAAGATGCATGGAAGGGAGGGATGCAATCTCGAGTCGCAAAGTGAGCTTTGCAATGCACTCCAATAAGGGGGTGCAAGCACTATGCACTGAGTTGCATAGTGGTAACTTGTACAGACCGGTGGAAGTTGTCTTGGCAGAAGGGCTAACTGTCAAACATCAGTACGGACGTACAAGTGAGACAGAACCGAACATCAGGGATTGCAGCACAGACAACAAGCGTATGTGGAAACGCCAGGAGGTTGTTCAGAAGTTCAGAGGGCAAAGGCTGAAAGTTCAGAAATAAGCTCCGAGCAAGGAAAATTGAGGATGTTGATGTGTCAAACTCTGAAGTTTTCTAGTTGCTCCCGTGTTCATCATGCAAGGAGTTGCACGGTAATGCAAGGGTACCTCGAGCAGGGGGTACAGGGCATCCAATTAGGGGGAGCTGTGTCTTGGCAGTCCAAGCTGCAGAAGTGTGTTGCTTTATCCACAACCGAGGCAGAATATATTGCCGCAGCGGAAGCCGGGAAAGAAGTCAGTTGTCCATGTGGGCGTGGAAGGGGAGAATTGTTGGCTCCATCCACTACCCACATGGTAAGGAGCCCACCATCCACATGGTGTGGGTGGCACCATGTGGTAAAAGAAGCTGGTGGAGGGCAACACCAACTCACTAAAGGAAGATAGTGAGGGTGGCACCACCTTGGCCAATTATGGCTATCACTTCGCCTACTCCTCCTCTCTTGGTTATAAATTGAGATGAGTGAGGAGGGGTTGTAAATCATCAGAAATTGGAGAGTGAGAGCTGTGAGTTGAGTGAGTTTTCATCTCCTTCTCTGTATTTGTATTTTGCTCCATTTTAGTGAAAATTCTCGTTTCTGTCCGTAGATGTAGGCATTGGGCCGAACCACGTAAATATTGTGTTCTCTGTGTGTGTGAGATAATTTGTCTGGGTGTGTTTGATCCTAACAGTTATCAGTCTCTTATCCTTATTGTATCTATTGGGCCGAACCACGTAAATATTGTGTTCTCTGTGTGTGCGAGATAATTTTTTCTGGGTGTGTTTGATCCTAACAAGTGGTATCAGAGCTGGTTGAGTTTTTTTCGAAAAAACAGAGTGCATTTTTCGGAAATGCCCAGAAATCAAAGTGGTCGAAATCCACTTTTGATCACACCAGCTTAAAGCCCTCGACAAGACGATCACAGAGGCGAAAACCACGTCGAAAACGGAGATCGGACGGCCACACACGCGCCACACGCGCTTTGTGACGCCGTTCCCACGCGCCCCCACCCTCACACGCGCCTCACGCGCTTCCAGAGGAAGAAGAAGCGTGATTTCACGCGCATACACGCGCCGCACGCGCGCGCGCCAGCCGACGTCATCAGCTAAGCCGAGCCGAATCTGAGCCGTTGACCAAGCCTTCCAGCCGCTGACCAAGCCGATTGAAGCCGAGCTGTTTAGCCGAGCTGGGACGAAGCCAAAGCCGCTGACCGAGCCGTTGACTGAGCCGCTGACGTCAACCCGACGCCAGCCGAACCGGAGAAATAATCTGGTGCTTCTCAGCCGCACCAGATTCTGCCGATCTGAACCATTCAATCTGTTTTGGCTTGATCTAAGCCATTTGAGATCCGATTTGGGTGATCCAATAGTGGTTTCCGACTATTTGGAGTATTCCGGACACATCCGTACGGTCAGATTTTGCAAATAAGTTTTGAAAAATTTGAAGTTTTTATTTTGGCAATCCGAAGTACTTTTTCGGCTAATTTGACCAGTCCGGACTCCACAGCAAAACTTGTTTTTCAGCCAAAGATCATTTTTGTATGATGGAGGAATCAACGTCGACTTCAGGTTCCATGATAAAGTTAAATGCTTCCAATTATGCCATTTGGAAGCCCAGAATGGAAGATGTCTTGTACTGCCGAGATTTGTTTGACCCCATTGAGCTTAATGGAGTTAAACCACCAACGGA
>NW_021026469.1:500318-533737 GCF_004153795.1 Camellia sinensis
AAAAAGTTATCGGGATTACTTTCTTAATTATTTTTTCATTAATTTTGGAGTATCGGATACTTATATTTGAAGTATCGGATACTCTAAGTCATGTTTACTTGTTTATGAAATTAGAATTGTAACATTTCTTATAGATAATATAATATAATATAATTCAAGTATAAATATAAGAATATTTTTTAATATTTTGTTAAGCTCTTCGATAAGAAGAGCATAGTGGAGTTAAATAATAGATTATCAAATTGATGTATCCTAATTATTTTATGCATGTCCCTATATAACTACATAGAAAGTAAGAATTAATAAGAGAATATAACAATGGTAAAATTAAATATCATAAAATAAATAAGCAAGTAAACTTGAATACATATTTTTCACTAGTGTCAAAGGAAAAAGCATAGGGACAGTTGTTGAATTGTTCTATTATTGTAATATAAATATATTAAACTTGATATTGAAATGAAATATTTGCAAGACCTATTAAAAATTTAAAAAGTAAATAAGCTACAAACTTAAATTAATACAAAATTCTTGAATGTTAGTATTTTGCATTATAAAATTACATTGTGGTTTCTCAACGTTCTTTAGCTTATGTGTGACTCACTATTAATAATTTTAAATAATATATTTTTCACAAACGTATCCTAGCCGTACCGGTATCCTATTTTTCTAGGTTTTGTCGTATCGCCGTATCTGTATCGTGTCATATCCGTATCTCGTATCCGTATCTATGCTTCTTAGGGTATACCTGAATTACAGCTATACAGTTGCGACTTCAAGGGGTTCCAAAGGGAAAAATTTACTCGAAGCTTGAAATTAATAATCCTCATATCTTTGGGGCTTCTAGGACTAATTCTAATATGTTTCCTATATCCTTGCTGGTGTAGAAAGACTAAAAAAGTACCTTCTTTCAAATATTTAGAGCTCTCATTTTTTAAATTGTCATACCAAAGTCTACTTAAAGCTACTGATGGGTTTTCTCCACTCAATTTGGTCTGTGTGGATAGTTTTGGTTCTTTGTACAAAGGAGTTCTTTGTGAAGGTTAAAATGTTGTAGCAATGGAAGTACTAAACCTTCAATGCCTTGGAGCTTCCTAGAGTTTCTTCATCGAGTGTGAGACCTTGAGGCACTTAAAACATCAAAATCTTCTCAAGGTTCTCACAGCATGTTCAATTGTTGACTATCATGGTAACAATTTCAAAGCTCGTGTTTATGAGTTTATGGTTACTAGTAGCCTAGAGGATTGGTTACATGCAAATGAGAATGAAGATGAGGTGCATAAATACTCAAGGAATTTAGACCTTGTATAGAGGTTAGATAATGCCATTGATGTTGCTTTTGCGCTTGATTATCTTCACAAACATTGCTCAGAACCAATCGTTCACTGTGATCTCAAGCCAAGCAATGTTCTTCTGGACGATGAAATGACTACTCACGTAGGTGACTTTGGATTAGCAAGATTCCTTCAAGAAGCTACCCATGACCGTTCAGCAAACCAATCAAGTTGTGTTGGCATAAGAGGATCTGTCGGTTATGCTGCTGCTGGTAAATATACCTCTCAGGTTCTTTGTTTTCCTTTGTGCCTTCACTGCACTATAGAATCTAGTTTTGATTCACACAGCCATGAATCTGCTCTTTTAATCAATGAAACAGAGTTGATGATTTTTGGCTTTTGTTCCTCACAATGCACTATAATAAATATTTCACTGATTGTTTTCAGTGTATTTCTCTCACATATAGTACAATGGATGGATGGATGAATGACTTTTAAAACTATAACTTTTTATTTTATTAAATATTTTTTTTACTTTCCTCATGTTAGGGCATGTAGTTTACTTGAATTTGTGATTATTTTGTGCCATCAATGGGTGGATGTACCAATATCAGCAAATCTTAGTCCCTAACATATTAATGCATGAATTGCAGAATATGGCATGAGAAATGAGGTGTCAACATTTGATGATGTATATATTATGGCATCCTTTTATTGGAGATGTTCACGGGGAAGAGACCTACAGATAACATGTTTTATGATAGTTTGGGACTTCATAACTTCTTTAAGATTGCTTTTCCCGAACAAGCAGCAATCATTATTGCCGATCCAAGACTGTTTAAACAAAAAGATCAGAGCTCTGCTAATAGTCACAAAATTCAAGAGTGCTTGATTTCGATTCTTAAAGTTGGAATCACTTGTTCAGAGGAATTACCAAAAGATCGGATGGCGATTAATGATGTTGGTACTCAGTTGCAAGTGATCAGAAACACTCTCGTTGGAATTAGGGGAGTATACATGGAGGTAGAGGAGCTAAAATTGAAATGCAATCATGAGCAGGTATTTTGTTCATAATCATTCACAAATTCTCATTTGTTTTTGTATTTTGTTTTTTTCATCGAACTTGGATTCTTGAGGAAGTAATTGGCAATGTTAAGGATGGAGCAAGAAGCACCAATTCAAATATAGTTGTCTACGTGGTTAGCAACTATCAATAATACTTTAGATAGTTCAACCATTTTCTGTCTCTTTTGCATTTTTAAGGAGTAAAATAATTCAACTAGGTTTTCATTACTAGTGTCATCCAGAAAAATACAGAAGAGGTGATCAATTAAGTTTTAATCAATCTCTGTTGCCAAAATCATATATTCAAGATACCAAAACCTCATCTTTTTGTGACTCCAAAGAGGAAAAGTCCATTTTGTTGTTGGTTTCAAATTCCTTAATGTCGAAGCACATTATTCTCTTTAAACAATTATGCTAGTTAGAGCATTACGGCTATAAACCTTTTTTTATTTTATTTTATGAAAATTGATGGAAATGTAACTTTTGAGTTTTTTAAGTTGTAACCATGGCTGGGGTTGAGAATAAATCAATTGATGGAGTTTTGGGTAGATTAGTATCTCCTGATGGAGTTTTGGGTAGACTAGTATCTCCTGATGGAGTTTTATAAGTACTCTTGATCTGTGCATCTGGTTTACAATATCATTTTTATATTATTCTTCAATATGGAACCAAAAATCTAATTTTCAGGCCAATGCAACTTGTTACATATGTCTTCTTTTCCTTGTGTATTATATCCCATCAAATTGTTTGGAGATTAATTACCGTTCCTCTTCTCTCAGGTGCTTGAGATCTGATTAATCATAGAGGTATTGGATGATTCAACAACTATGCCATGCCACATATTGCTTTGGCTGCCTACAACAATTAATAATATGCTATTTTTCAATTTTTCATTGTGTTTGATCTCTATAGCATTCATCTTTTCTCATTTAAATGTACTTCAAGAAGGCTGCGACATGCAATGCCGACCCTGTCTTATACTCTAAATAGGTTCCACAGTAGATGCTGTTCAATAGATTGAAAAGAAGATAAATCCAAATGCATATATTCATCCTCAAGTATTTTCTTTCATTAGTTTTGCAGAAGACTTCACTTTACAAGCAGAGTCTTTTCATGCAAAGCTAAAACAGATTTTATCAGGCTTGAATTGATTAGTATGATGATATTTGTCATCAGGTAACAACTCTTGTGTGATTAAACCTTGGTTTAAACAAACCTGAACTTTATGTTTCTGCTTGATTCGAACCGGCATACCCAATTGTTTACATCTTAATAAACCATGATTATGAAGTTTTAAATCAATATTTGCCACAATAAGATTTAATCATTGAATATTCACTCTGGATTCATTTTGTGGATTAATAGTCTAACACTCAATCTCAAGTATACTTGATGGCATTCTGCAGATAGATGTGGATGAAAATTTGCCAAGTCTAATTTTGTTTTACATGGAGATCAAGGTGAATTTTTGAAAAACAGAACTCATATGAACAATTGAGGAAAATAATAATCTTTGATTAGTTGAAATTGTTGAGTTTTCACTATCTGATTCTAACAATTAAAATTATGAATAATTAAATTTATATTTTTTGTGTCATTTATTTTTTCATTTTAATAATACAGAACAGAGTTCATCAAGCTAAAATTGACTGATGTCAACTTGTTGTGTTGTATGTGCATAGTGCAGTCACTCTCAGGATCAAGAGATTTCACATCAAATGCAATACAGTTCATTCATATTTGGAATTTTTGCACTAATGTAATCACAATAATGATTTGTGATTGGGAATTTTTGAAAGGCATACAATTATTATAATTACATCGCAAATTTTTTTTAATTAATATTATAAAAATTTATAATTTTTTATTTATTATTTATAAAAAAGAAATGTGCACGTGTTGTAGCATTTTTCAATATGAAGCATATTTTATTGTGAACAAAATTAGATTCGAAATAAAGGCTACGTGATCAGTGTTAAACCTTGCAAAACAACATCCATTGACCCCCACACATCTTTTTATTAGCAATATTATCAATTTAAAAATGTATGTTATAAAAATTTGTATCTTAAAAAAAAAAAAAAAGTTAAACTTGAATGAAAAAAATTACTATTAAAAAAAAAACTAATAACCTAAATATATATATATATATATATAAAATAAAAAATCTCAATATGAGATGTAAAAAATGATTGACTTGACATTGAAGTGCTACTGTACATACCTCCCAAAATACACTTGTGGTATCCATTGGGTTGTTTTTAAAGTAGATTAAAGGCTGATTTTTTTGACTTTTTTAAATTTATTTTGAAAAAATATGTAAAAAAGTAAGAAAATAATGTAAGTCAAAATAAGTTAAAAACAAAAAAATGACTTTTTACTCACTTACCAAAACAAGCCAAAGTTTCATTCAAAATAATGCTTCATAGTAAAATGTTACAATCTCATAATCAAGTCATAATCACATCCAAAAAATAATAATAATAATAAAATCTCAAAATCAAAATTAATTTGGGTCATAAGCAAAAAACACCATAAAAATCTTATAGTCAAGTTTACTATAAATTTAATCACCTCATAATTTTATAATTAAATTTTACATTATAGATAGCTAAGATTATTATTCAGTGTGCTTGATTTCAATTTTCTAAAAATTAAGTTTTTTATTTTTCATATTTTTTTTAGTGAATATTTTTAAAATTTTAAGTAATTTTTTTAAATTTTTTAAATGCACCTAACTTAGATGTATCTAAAAAATAAAATATTTGTAAAAAATATTTTAAAAAATTAATAAATACACAAAAATGCAAAAAATATACTGAATTTTTATTTTTTTGTATTTCGTGAATTTTTTAAAGATTTTTTTCACAAAAATTATACTTTTTAAGTGTATTTATGTTAGGTGTGTCTGAAAATTAAAAAAATGCTTAAAATATTAAAAAAATTCAGTAAAAACAAAAAAATATGGAATACAAAAAAGTAAATTTTTTTAAAAAGTGAATTCTGAAAATCAAAACTAAACAGATTAATTATTATTTTTTTAAAAATTTTATAATTAGAATGTACTAACCACATCATCAAATTTTCAAACTTAAACTAATCTATATGAGGCTGACATGACGAGGATCCCTTACTTTCGAGTTTAGATTTACCAAAGTTGAAAATTTTAATTTCGTAGTTAAATTTTAATGGATTAATTACTTAAAAGTCCTAATGACAGTAGGTGTGGTAGCTCAAGTCCTGTGCAATAGTTTTGGGACGCACAAGTCCCATTTTGGAATGCAATTGACGTTAATGCGCTTTTGAATCTAATGTATTAGAGATGCAATTTCAGAGAGAGAAGAGGACTTGGAACGTCCTTGTAGACACCCCATTTTTGACCGACCTTAAGACTCAGACGTCACCGATTGAGCGCTCGGTGATATTGCATATTGTGCTCGTTCTGAGGTTTCAGAGTCTCGGCTGTGAGCCTTGCCTCCAGATTTCTGGACTCTTTTGTACTTTGCCTCGGTTTGCGAACCAGGTCCCATTTCTTCCGTTTTCTCTTCCCGAAAGGAGGGAGAGGTCTCGTAGACCATCTCTCAGTGGCCGTAGGCTACGCTTCGTGGTCATAGGCCATTTTTCCCATTTGGAGCCAAGTTTCTGGTTTTCAGAGTCGTCGGTCGTGTGCCTCGGTTCGGGACCGCTTAACTACCTCCGTTTGCTCCGATTTTTGGCACACACTTTGTTTCCTCCCTTTAGAGGGACACTGTGGCCCGGGAGACCACCTCTGTGGTCATACGCCACTTCCGGTGCCTAACAGCCTGTTTTCGGGACCTCAGACTGCATGTTTTGGCCCCCGAACCCTCGTTTTGCATCCGTCTTGGTCCATTTTTGGTGGGGACCCTATTTTTATTGTTAGGGAGGTGGTAGTATGGTGGGAGGCCATATTTTCCCCTGAAAAACTAGTTTTCTCTTTTTCTCTTTCCAAAAGCCGGTTTTTCTGACAGAAAGCTAGTTTTTCTCACTTTTGAGCCACAATTTCTGGCTTTTCATACCACCATTGTGTTGTGCTCATCTGGGAGGCCACCAATATGGGTAGGTCAACTAGTAATTCTTCTTGACCCTTTTGAATCTTGCTAAAAAGCTGGTTTTTCTCTCTCCTAGGTCACATTTTCTGGTTTTTCACTATACAGCTGTGTTGCACTCATTTGAGAGGCCACCTTTTTGGGGTGGCCGACCAGAAATTTTGCTTGAACCTTTTGACCCCTGGTCAGCCGACCAGGGGAGGTGGTCGGCCGACCACCCTGACCCTTTTGAACTGGTCGGCCAGTTTTGTCTCTCTGAGTGTGTTCCAACTGTGCCAGTTGTTTTACACTTGACCCACTGTCCGAGGGTTTTGTCCTTGTTTTGGCCCCTTTTAAGTTGGTTTTCACCCCTTTGCTTGGCTTCAAAGAGGAATTGGCCCCTTTGGTCAAGCTTCCTTTAGAAGCTTTGAGCCTCTCTCTTGGCTTCTCCAAGAAGCCATGGCCTCCTCCCTCTATATAATCAACCCTTCACCTCTATTTTCAAGGGTTAGAAGCTTTTGGCTGGAAATATACATACAACCCTCTATCTCTATACTTCAAGCCTCAAAACACTCATATTCTTGGCCATTTTACCCTACACCTCTTAGCCTACCACCTCCCTCATTCATTCCAGCACCTTAGAGATCATTTACAGAGGTTGAAAGCTCACCAACTTGGTCCAAAAGCTGCTGGAGGTCAGCTCTACAAGGGTAAGTCTTCATTTCTCATTTTCTAGCCTTATTTTGCTTCATTACTTAGCTCCATTTGCAAGCATTTCTGGGTCTCAACCTAAACTGTAAAGTGTCTTATTTTGAGCTCCTATTCAACTTTGTTTAAGGGCACTTTGCTGTTTGAGGTCATCTACTTCCCCTTACCCTCTATCTCCCTTTTAGGGCGTTTTTTGCATCATAGTTTAGCCTTACTTGTGAACATTTTCGAGATTTTTCATAAACTGAAAAAGATCTTGTTTTAATCTCCTCTTCAAGTTTGGTTAAGGTCTCTTTTCTGTTTGGGGTCATCTTCCCCCTATGCATGCTTCATCTCTTCATGATTAGGGCTATGCATTAGAGCACTTGCATTGGCCATGGTTTGGCCTCTTAGACACTGAATGCATTTTTGAGAGCCAAAATCAGAGGGGAGTGACCCCCTCTCTCTTTGTCTTGATTGGTGGTCTTGTTGGCCTTCCAAAAGGACCCCTTTTTGCATGCTTTGAAGTCATGTTCCAAGCCTCATTCTGAGGGTTTTGAGGTTTTCCTTAGCTCTGTCCAAGGCCCTTTTGGCCATATTTTATGTTCCTCATGCATGTGTGGAACAACCCTCCTTAAGGCCTTTCAAGAGGACCTTTCATTGTATGCTTTATTGATCAATTTCAGGCCCTTTTTGGTGAGTTTTAGGGCTGTCATATTTGATTTCCAGAGTTAGTTTTGCTATGCTAAGTGTCCATCATATATGTGTTGAGTAACCCCTTGCATGCCCTTTCAAAGAAGCTCATCATTTTCGCACATGTTGGCTGCATTTCAGTGGATATTTGGGCATATTTTGTCATGTTTTATTCACTGTTTTTGGCTGGTTTGATGAGTTCTCATACGCTTCACATACATGCATGTAAACCATGCTTGCTAGCCAGATTTGCATGCTATTTTAGTCCATCATGTTAGCACTTTTTTGGCCATGCTTTAAACTAGAAATATGCATGTTTTGGGACTGCCTTGGCTCTATCTTTGTACTTCATGGCCAAATAATGCTTGCTTTGCATAGTTTATAATTCAATACATGTGCCTAGCTTTGAGTTTCGGGGGTTATTTCATGCATCGGGTGCCATATTTCCATGTTTCGGGACCATTTAGCATCATGTTTCAGTGCTGGAAATTACATGTTTGTATGCCATCTTTCATCCCTTGCCATGCTTTGGTAGAGTGGCATTTTATGCCTTAGGTTCGGTCCTCAGTGCACGCATTTCGGTTGTCTCTTTTCTATCTCATGGCCACTGATGTGAGTGTGGCTGAGGTCCATTCATGTTGGTGTAAGTCCCATCGTGCATTGTGTATGGCATTTCGGTCCATAGCATTGCGTATGCTAGATTGCATGTTAGAGCATCGTGTATGCCACGTCACATCGAGCATTGTGTATGCCATTTCATAGCATTGCGTATGCTAGGTTGTATGTTTATGCATTGTGTATGCCATCTCATTTGTATCGTGTTTGGGATAGGAGTTAGCCCAAGCACGGGAAACGAGGTACGTTTCGTACTCCGAGTGACGGAACGTGTCTCGATTCCCTGTCGCTGACACTCCGGATTACCCATGATGGAGTTTAGGTCTTGTTGTGTTTTCATGTGCATTCATTTCATATTGAGTCGTGCAATTCGACTTCTCGGCCATCATTGCATCGTATGCGTGATTAGTGGCACGAGGATCGAGGACTACACTCCCTGAAGAGTAGTCATGTATACATATGTGAAAATACTTTGCCATGCCCCTTTGTTGCTCTCTGTTGCAGTAATCAAAATCAGCGGCCTTCTGGAGCGTTGCGCAATATTCCAAGAACAATTGCAAACAGAGGCAAACTAGGGCATCGTAATGGATTTTTGCGCAAGGCAACTCAAGCAGCATCATTCATCATTTGGAACAGAGCTGAGGCGGTCCATGGATTTGCGTGCTAATTTACCTACTTTCCTAGATTAATTTGTTAATTAATTAGGATTTTGTATTTATTCGGACTGTATATTATTTATTCGGACCCTCCGAGCGAGGATACAACTGTTAATAAGTGTGCGTGCGTTGATGTATGTCTTCCAACCCCACGTCTTTCTTCCTTTTATTTACCAACTTATGATGGTTAGATTAGGGCATGTTTCAATTAACATACAGCATGATAGCATGTTTGCATTCATTATCTGTTTTGCATGCACCGGGCTCGGCGCATCATACTAACTGCATTTGTATTTCAATTTCGAGTTGAATACTTGTTAGTTGTAGCATTTCACATGCCATCTTTAGAATAGCCGAGCCTATCTTAGTTGCATTTTGCATGTGTTGCATTAGGCATTTCTGTTATATTAGGACCATGCATGATTTCTAATTAGATTTTTTTTGGCTTGGAGTACTCGGTAAGTGGTTATACTTTAGCATTCTTGCACGCGTGTGAGTGACTGCCATGATAGCATGCTTTACCATGAGGCTATTTGCTTATATGATATAACTGCCCAAATGCCTGTGGGTGAAGGTTGGGTTATTTGAATTGGAATAATTCATCAATGTTGGAGTTTTAAGCCCACTTGAGAGTGGCAAATCATCATGTTTTCTAAGCCACCTGAGGGTGGCAAATCCACATTTTAGCCTACTTGCGAGTAGCAAACCGTTTTTTCAAAACCAAAAATGAAATGTTTGTTTCCAATTCAGGCGATCCAGTCTATACTTGTATGCTGTGCACATTACATAGTAAATCTAGGCTAATAACCGGAATAAGAACGCATAATGTTTTCAAAACTAGATATCATGGTTAGTAGAGGCCGATCTTTGATCAGGCGAGCGGGGGTGCTCACGAAGTGACCTTCCCCAATCGTATCAAAGTTCCCGAGCCGAGGCAACTTTGGTGATGACGGATACGTGGCCTTAGGGAACGAGTCAGGGTTTCCTAAATTCCCCCAAAATAATATTTATGGTGGTGACTCTGTATCTGGCCCAAAGCAGTCCATGTTTGGCACTTCTTTCTAAAAAATCTGTTTTCCAAAACGATTTGCCGGATTTGGACTCTTTGATGAGTCATCGGTCTTGCATTGCACTCTGCGAGATTAGATACAGGACCGTGACACAAATTGAGTCCGAACTGTAGTGAGACCCGAGGGCGCGTCTACAGTCCTTAAGAAATTTCACGACTAGGAAAAGGAGCATAGTCTGCATCTTCATGGATCTTTTCAAACACTTGATGATGATGATCGTTTGGATTATCCGAAGATTTTTAAGTTGGAGGTTTGTGAGGCCTCAGCCTTTTACACTTTCGTTTCGATCTATTCTCTTCCTTGATCACTTCAATTTGCAACAACTTTGTGTGTGTGTGTGTAACTCCAGCCCTTAAAATGCTTGATTGTTCAATTTCAAGGTTCAGAACATAGCATATTAAATCGACTAAAGAGATGGGCCAGGAGACCTGGTTTGTAGGTAAGAACTGAGATATTCTTAATTCCAAAACTGAGAATGTTCTCAATTTAAAATTGAGAATGATTTCAGTTTGCAAAAATTGAGAATTTTTTTAATTTCTTTAGTATTAAAACTGAGAATATTATCATTTTTTCAGTTTTAAGCTGATAATATTCTCAATTTTAAAACTAGAAAAAATTGAGAAATTTCTCAGTTTTACACAACCATTGTTTATGAAAATTTCTTAATTTTTGCACAATCATTGAAAATCGTACGGTGAGAATGAACTACCTCTTTCGGGAAGGCGTGGTCTTGGAGGGTAGTTTAATGTGATTGAGTTCCCACTCATTTAAAGGACAAACCCAGTTGAACCTAGAATCATCACTTTTCACCAAGCTTTCGTAGTCACCAATGGCGGATGATGAGAGGATTAGGTCTAAAACCACATCATCCATGATGAGGATGAACTTAAGATGTTGTATATTTGGTGGGTACAAAGAGATAGCTACGAGGACTAGTGATCAAATATGGAAATCGAGAAGACGAGCTTTGATTTGGCATGGTGGAGGAGAACGATGATGGTGTAGGAGTCGATGTAGGTGTTGACGGTGTTGAGATAGATAAGGAGAGAACTAAAGTCAAAAAGCTTGGGCACCATTTTTTATATGAGAGAGAGAGAGTCTAAAACCAAAAAAAGAGAGAGAAAACAAATGAGAGTGAAGAGGATGTTTGGTTGTAGTTGTTGGGGAGTGGCTGTAAAAGTAAGGGAGAGAGAATGAAGACAGCAACTTACATTCACACCAAGCATGCAGTTAGACATCTGACATTGATGGAGGAGGTCTTAGAAGGGTAAATTAAAGGTAAATTGGTCTATTAAAAATTAATGGAACTTGAAGGAGCAAATAATCTTATCTAGGACTTAATAGATTATAAGTTCACATAGTGACTTGTATGTAAATACCCCAATTTTAATTTATCTAAATCGTTCATTTCATATGATAAATTAAAAAGAACATGAAAAAAATTAGTTAATCAAACATAAATAATTATATGATCAAATCACATATATATTATAACATATTGATAGTCCATTCTTAAAAACATACAAGTCATACAGATCAAAATGATCTAATAATATGAAAATCAGTGTTGGATCAACTTAATTTTTTATATTAATAATTTTTTTAATTTTATAACATAAATGATTTAGATCATCGAAATAAATTTAAATTAATTTAATAATAAATTAACTTTATTATAAATTAAGATATTTAATTTTAACATTTTTTTTTCCCACAATTAAAATTGCCTGAAAACACAATTCAACGAAGTCGTAGACGCGTTGCATAAGTTTGTTTCGTTTTCCCACTACTGGTTTGGCTAATAGCTTGCTAGGTGGGGTGGGTTACACCATGAGTATGACTGACTATGTCTTGACTATGACCATGATCAATGAATGGCAATGGTTTGTTTGGGCCAGCTGTACGATCAGTTATGGGGTAATTTGGAAAGAAGTTAAAAAAGTTAATTTTTTAGGTTTTTAACTTTGAGTTATAATCTTATTTTAGATTTGGATTAAGAATGAGATGTTAAGTGAAAATTGACAATTTATATATTGTGTAATATATGCGTAAAATAAATCTGAATTATATATTGATATTTTAAAATAATTTTTAAATAAAATTTCTGAATTTGTAATATTTTTGTTGAACTATTGATGTTAATTTGTTGTGAAAAATGACAATAATAGGAATGTAAAAAAATTGTCAATAAATTTATCTCAAAATGTGATGTGTGACTTAAATTTAATTTTGTATTATAAAATTTATAATTGAAATGAATCTCCACTCACCTTTTTTTTTTTTTGGTTAATATTTTTCTGAATAATGTTTTTGAATACTTGGCATTGCTGTGAGGAAAAGGAGAGGCAAATTATGGAGGATGATAACAAGACGGTGAGAGAATTGTTTTTCATGTGGTTTTGTTTTTAAGAATTGTTTTCTATTCCCCCTATATTTTGAGTAATTAGTAATACATTTGGTTGATGCCTCCGCCATGAAAAATTATTATTGATTTAAACCAAGAGATTTATCAGGTTATTTGATTTTGATTTTCAGAAAATAATTTTTTTTAAATTTTATTGTTTATTTTCTGTATTTTAATATTTTCAATGAATTTTTTAATATTTAATCATTTCTTTTTAATTTTTAGACACACATAACATAAATACACTTAAAAAGTATAATATTTGTGAAAAAAATCTTTAAAAAATTCACTAAATACCATAAAATACAAAAAAAAAATGAAAATTCAGTATATTTTTCGTATTTTTGTGTATTTATTAAATTTTTCATAAATATTTTATTATTTAGATATATCTAAGTAAGGTACATTTAAAAAAGTAAAAAAATTGCTTAAAATTTTAAAAATATTCACTAAAAACAAAAAAAAAAAAAACAAAAAATAAAAACATAATTTTCAAAAAATTAAATTTAGAAAACTGAAATTAAACACAATCATTACTTTTGTATTGAAATTTTAAGAGATAAACAGTTACGATTTATAATTAGAGTATTGTTAGTAATTTCTTCCCCACTTAAATGTAACTTTAAGTCAACAAGTCAACTGATCAAAAGAGAGATAGAGAGAGTTCGATGGAGGTGTGTTTGGTGTTGCTTATTTTGGGCAACTTATAAATTTTAGTTTTAAAAAAGTTATTTTGGACTGTTTAGTTAAATTTATTTTAAATAACTTTTAATTTTAACAATTTAATTTAACTCAAGGTAAACTACCAATAGATCCTAATAGTTGGACTTAATTCCCATCAAGTCCTATTGAAAATAAGTCTTAGTAAAATTGTTACTAAAAATAATTTTGTTGTGACAATTTTTTATATATGTCGCTAAAAATTGACAATTAGTGACTTTTTTTTTGTCATGATTTTTATAAATTGCCGCTAAAACTAACCATTAGTAACTTTTTTTTATGACAAATTTTTCTCATGGGACCTACCCCAAAAATTAATTCTGAGAAACTATCCACCCTCTACTTTTGATTATCAGCTTTTGTTGTATGCATGTTAATTTACGATTATATCCTTGATTTTTTTACTTTTTATTTTTTATTTTTTAAAAAATAGAAAAAGATCCAAATGAACTATGGATTATTATTATTTTTTATTAGAAATGTGGACTAGTAATGAATGACAAAAAATAAAAGTTAATTCAAAAGGATATTTCACAGTTTATTTACTGAATACTACTTGGCAACTTAAATTTATAATTTAACAGTTGCACCAAACAGATAAACAACTTCTAATTACAATTATAATCTATAATCCGTTAAATTATAATTTATAATTTGTTGTAATAACTGCACTAAATGCCCCCAATATCTTTTTCCTTTTCAATGTTTTGTTCTAAGTTAGAACTTCTAACAATGATTTTTTTTTTTTTTATAATAATCCTCATTTCATATGCATTTTTATAAATGCCCCCAATATCTTTTTCCTTTTCAATGTTTTGTTCTAAGTTAGAACTTCTAACAATGATTTTTTTTTTTTTTATAATAATCCTCATTTCATATGCATTTTTATTTTTATGAGAAGGTAGTTTTTGAAAATACAAGAAACAAATTAAAACTTTATCAAAAAATGATTTCAACAAAACAATTTATCAAATAATAAGGGTGTGTTTGGTAACGTTTACGTTTTCAGTTTATATTTACAAAAATTTTATAAACTGGTTTTTGTTTATTTTTTGTTTATTTTTAGAAAAACATAAACTACAAACGTGTTTGGTAATTGACAAAATATTTTAAAAAAAATCTTAATATAAAAAAAAGTGAGAAATGACAAGTGGTGGCAAGTGGCGGCGGACGACGGTGGTGGAAAGTGGTGACGGTGAGTGGTGGGTAGCTGGTGGTGGTGGGTGGTGGTGGTGGTTGGGTGGGTGACGGTGGCGGGTGGTTGGTGGTGGGTGGTAGCGAGTGCCCTCTCTTTTTTATCAATTTATAAATGTATGTTATAAATAATTTGTATCTTACAAAAAAAAAAAGAAAAAAAAGAAGAAGTTAAACTTGAATAAAAAAATTACTACTAAAAAAAACTAATAAACTAAATATATATATAATAAAAAAAATCTCAATTTGAGATGTCCTAAAAAATGATTGACATGACATTGAAGTGCTACTGTACATACCTCCCAAAATACACTTGTGGTATCCATTGGGTTATTTTGGAAAGTAAGTTAAAAGGCTGATTTTTTGACCCCTTTTTTTTTTATTTTTTTTGAAAAAATGTGTAAAAAAATAACTTTTTACCCACTTACCAAAACAAACCAAAGTTTCATTCAAAATAATCTTTCATAGTAAAACGTTACAATCTCATAATCAAGTCATAATCACATCTAAAAAATAAATTAAAAAAAAAATCTCAAAATCAAAATTAATTTGGGTCATAAGCAAAAATACCATAAAAATCTTATAGTCAAGTTTCTATAAATTTAATCACATCACAATTTTATAATTAAATTCTACATGATAGATAGCTAAGATTATTATTCAGTGTGCTTGGTTTCCATTTTCTGAATTCAATTTTTTAGAAATTGAGTTTTTTACTCAGATATATCTAAAAGGTAAAACGTTTGCAAAAAATGTTTTTGAAAATTAATAAATACACAAAAATAAAAAAAATAAAAAAATTCTAAATTTTTGTATTTTTTTGTATTTTTGATATTTACTAATTTTTTTAAAAAAAATTTCACAAATATTTTACTTTTTAAGTGTATTTATGTTAGGTGTGTGTTAAAAAAAAATTGCTTAAAATATTAAAAAAATTTAGTGAAAAGAAAAAAATACGGCAATATAAAAAAGTAAATTTTTTTGAAAAGTGAATTATGAAAACTAAAACCAAGCAAATTAATTTTTATTATTATTATTTTATAATTAGAATGTACTATTCGCATCATAAAATTTTCAAACTGATCTATACGAGGCTGACATGACGAGGATCCCTTACTTTCAAGTTTAGATTTATCAAAGTTGAAAATCATAATTTTGTAGTTAAATTTTAATTTATCTGAATCATTCATCTCATATAACAAATTAAAGAGAACATGAAAAAAATTAGATTGATCAAATATAAATAATTATATGATCAAATCATATATATATATTATAACATATTGATGGTCCATTCTTAAGAGCATATAAGTCATATAAATCAAAATGATCTAACAATATGACAATCAATATTGGATCAACTTAATTTTTTACATGAATAATTTTTTTTTAAATTTTATAAAATAAACGATTTAGATCACTACAATTTGTGAAAATTAATTTGATTATATATTAACTTTCTTGTAAATTTGAGATATTTAATTTTAACAAATTTTTTTTTTCTTGTGTGTGTTATACTTTCCACAACCAAAATGGACTGAAAAGACAATTAAACCAGCGAAGTCGTCGACGCTATCCGATCTTTTTCTTTCAGAAAATGTTTGGGTGTTTTAGAAGAAGAGCTGTAGAGAGCTTTAATGGGGGTGAGTTTTACTATGATGTGGTGTTTAAACTTACTTTTCTATATATATATTTTGCTATGCCACATTACTAGAGCTGGGTTCAAAGTCCGGTTCTAGAGTTTTGAATCATTATCCTTTTTTTCTCTTTTCTATTAGGATTATGATTCATCCTCCTAAAACTAAAAGTCTAATTAAGCTCTAGTAATGTGAAAAAAAAAAAAAAAGTCAAAATATCATATCAGATAGAGTCCACACATATAAATTAGGGGTATTAGAATTCTCTTCCTCAAGCTCTCAAACATTTTTTTGTGTAATATTTTCCACGATCAAAAATTGACTGAAAAGACAATTAAATCAGCAAAGTCTAGACGCTTTGCATACGTTTGTTTTGTTTCCCACTACTAGTTTGGCTAGTAGCTTGCGTGGTGGGTGGGTTAGACCATGAGTATGACTATGACTATAACTATGACCGTGATCAATGAATGGGTAATGGTTTGTTTTGGGCCCGCTGTATGATCAGTAAATTATAATCTTATCTTAGGTTTGGGTCAAGAATGAGATGTTGGGTGCAGATTGACAATTTATATATTGTTTAGTGTATGTATAAAATGAATTTGAATTATATATTAATATTTTGAACAATTTTTAAATAAAATTTCTAAATTTGTAATATTTTTACTGAACGATTAATGTTAATCTGTTGTGAAAAATGACAATAATAGGAATGTAAAAAATTTGTTAGTAAATTTATCTCAAAATGTGATGTGTGACTTAAATTTAGTTTTTGTATAATAAAATTTATAATTGAAATGAATCTCCACTCACCTTTTTTTTTTTGTTAATATTTTTCTGAATAATTTTTTTGAACACTTGGCATTGCTGTGAGGAAAAGGAGAGGCAAATTGTGGAGGATGATAACAAGATGGTGAAAGAATTGTTTTTCATGTGGTTTTGTTTTTAAGAATTGTTTTCTATTTCCCCTAATATATTTTGAGTAATTAGTAGTACATTTGGTTGATGCCTCCGAGATAAAAAAAAAAAAAAAAAAAAAAAAAAAAAAAACGAACCAACCGTAGCTCAACACGCGTCCGTACCCCTTATTTTCTTGAAAAGAACATAAATAAAAGGCTGAAGAAAGCTAATAATGAAGGGTACTGAAATTTTTGTTGCTGTCACCACCTTATTTGTTGCAGCAGCTGTGCCTTTGAAAAATGCTATCAACCCTACATGTATAATACTCCAGAATAAAGATTGAAGTTTTAATTTTGAAATTTTAAAAAGGGGGAAAATACTTCGGACCTTGTGGGGGGTACTAAGAGCCGCGTGTAATTGACATAAAAAAAAAATTATTATTACTTTTTTTTTTTATGTTTTCCGCCAATTTTTTTTTTTTTTTTTTATTCCTCTCTCTATAAAGAGAGAGTTCACTCTTGTAAAGATATAACACATAATAGACAGAAACCATTTTGCTCTCTAGCTTCTCTCATTCATTGCTCTCTAGCTTCTCTCTCAAACTAAACTTACAAATGTCATGGACTCTGTTTCAGTTCATGCGTGTTGTTACTGTTGTTGTTTTTGTTCTCATGGGGTGTTTGTGTTTGTGTTTGGGTGGTTCAGGCTCTAGTACTCATCGTCATCACGTTCATGTAGCCGGGAATGAGACGGATCGGCTAGCCTTGCTTGCATTCAAGGCTGAAATAACCGGTGATCCCTTCGGGGCTCTAAACTCGTGGAATGAATCCATCCACTTGTGTCAATGGGCTGGCATAACATGTGGCCGACGACACCAGAGGGTGACTGAGTTGATACTGGATCATCGAAAATTGACAGGCTCAATTTCGCCTCACATTGGAAATCTGAGCTTTCTTAGGGGACTGTGGTTGCGTAACAATAGCTTCACTCATCAAATCCCCCCTGAACTTGGCCATCTACGGAGACTACAAATATTGACACTACTCAATAATTCTATTGGTGGTGAAATTCCCGCCAATATATCTGCTTGCTCTAACCTTGTTGCCCTTGAGCTTTCTGGCAATAGTCTAGCTGGGAAAATTCCCGTGGAGCTTGGTTCTCTGTCTAAGCTCGAGCAGTTGTACATTGAAAGAAACAATCTAACAGGTGGCCTTCCTTACACTTTTGGGAATCTGTCATCCCTTCTTGAATTATATGCGAATCTCAATAATATCAATGGGAGTATACCTGAAACCCTGGGCCGATTGACAAACTTAAACTTTCTTGCATTGGGGGAGAACAAGTTGGTTGGTAATATTCCTTCCTCAATCTTTAATCTCTCTTCCATCACAGTTTTTGATATACCAATAAACCAAGTTCAAGGGAGACTTCCCTCAGATCTTGGAATTTCTTTTCCAACTCTTCAATGGTTTTCAGTTGAAAGTAACTTGTTTACTGGATCCATTCCTATTTCAATATCAAATGCAACCAACCTGAATACCCTTGACTTGGGAGAAAATAAATTTATTGGAAGAGTGCCTCCTTTGGGAATGATGCACAATCTTGGGTGGATAAACTTTGAAGACAATCATCTTGGAACAGGGGAAGCAGGTGATTTGAATTTTCTTAGCTCATTGCCCAATGCCACCAATTTGAACTTTTTGAGGCTGGGCTTGAACAACTTTGGAGGGGTGTTGCCAGAATCAATTGGCAATTTGTCCACTAATCTTGGTATCCTTTTTTTGGATAACAATAAAATAGGTGGGAGCATCCCAACCGAGATGGCGAATTTGGTCAGTTTGCAGGTTTTGGACATGTCAAACAATCATTTCATCGGTAACATTCTTGCTGATATTGGGAAGCTACAACAGCTACAAAATTTGGATCTCTCGGGTAATAAATTCTATGGGAAAATTCCATTGTCTTTGAAAAATTTGACTTTGCTAGAGCATCTTTATTTACAAGTAAATAATTTGCATGGCAACATTCCTCCAAGTCTGGGAAAATGCCCCCTTGTAGATCTGAATCTTGGTGGAAACAATCTTAGTGGTACGATACCCAAACAAGTTCTAACTCTCTCATCATTATTGAACTTGTACCTACATGACAACCATTTGGTTGGGTCCATACAACTAGAAATTGGGAATTTAATAAATCTTGAACAATTAGATGTTTCTAGGAATATGTTGTCTGGAAAAATTCCAAGCACTCTTGGTAATTGTGTAAAATTGAGATTTCTATATATACAGAGCAATAATTTCTGGGGAACTCTTCCTTCATCTTTAAGTTATTTGAGAGGTATTGAGAAATTAGATCTTTCTCACAATAATTTCTCAGGAAAAATCCCAGATTATTTTGAGGGTTTTGTCTTCTTACAAAAATTAGATCTATCATTCAATGATTTTGTGGGTGCGGTACCAGAAATAGGCATATTTAAAAATGCAACGGCTATTTCTATTAGGGGAAACAACAAGCTTTGTGGTGGTATACCTAAACTACATTTGCATAGTTGCAATACCAAGGGATTCAAAAGGAAAAGATTTACACCCATCTTGAAAATAATAATCCCCACATCGTTTGGTCTTCTGGGACTAGTAATACTGTTGTGTTTACTGTATCTTTGTTGCTTTAGAAAGACAACAAAAGTACCCTCTTTGAGATGTTTAGGGAAGTCATATGTGAAATTGTCCTACCAAAGCCTACTCAAGGCAACTGATGGGTTCTCTCCAGGCAACATGATAGGCATGGGTAGTTTTGGTTCAGTCTACAAAGGAATTCTTGATCACGGTGAAAAAGTTGTTGCAGTGAAGGTACTAAACCTTCAATTCCGTGGAGCTTCCAAGAGTTTCGTTGCTGAGTGTGAGGCCTTGAGGCGCATCAGACATCGAAATCTTGTCAAGGTTTTCACAGCATGTTCAAGTGTTGACTATAATGGTAATGATTTCAAAGCTCTGGTTTACGAGTTCATGGTCAATGGTAGCCTAGAGGATTGGTTACATGCAAATGAAAATGAAGATGAGGTTCATGTTGAATCAAGAAATTTAAACCTCCTACAAAGGTTAAATATTGCCGTTGATGTTGCTTCTGCACTTGATTATCTTCACCATCATTGCTCGGAACCAATAGTTCACTGTGATTTGAAGCCGAGCAATGTTCTTTTGAATGATGAAATGACTGGACATGTAGGTGATTTTGGGTTAGCTAGATTCCTTCCGGAAGGCACCTATAATTCTTCTACAACTCAATCAAGTTCCATTGGC
This sequence comes from Camellia sinensis, assembly GCF_004153795.1. Lineage (NCBI taxonomy): Eukaryota > Viridiplantae > Streptophyta > Magnoliopsida > Ericales > Theaceae > Camellia > Camellia sinensis. The sequence continues at coordinate 520,576 of NW_021026469.1, forward strand.
TTAAGAGGGTCCGTTGGTTATGCTGCTCCAGGTAAATGTATCTCTTAGGCCCTTTTTTGATATTCCTTTTCACCTTCAATTTCCAACGTACTTTAGAGTCTGATTTGCATATCCATCAAGTATGCTCCTTCAATCAATGATGTAAAGCAGATGGTTCTTTGGTTTTATTTCTCGCAACATCATTTGCCCTTCAAATGCATGAAAATCAATGTTTGGCAAATACTTTCCAATGTGTTATTTAAAAGTAAATTATTTTTTTTTCTTTTCGGTTGCACATAATTTAGTCTGATAAATATGAAATTCAAAGGAATGCAAGTTCTTAATTTCATTAGTTTCTTGCTTATAATATACAATCCCATGTTTTAGAGGATTTTCCATACATCTCCATCTTGTTGCCTGCAAATCATAATCCATATAATTGTATTTACGTTTATTTTTGCCTTCAAATCTTAGTATTTTTCTTGGCGTAAAATGTGAAAGCATAACAACGTACAATATCTAACTTTTGTTCATCTCCTATGTGTGTAGTCATAGGATAACATAAAGAGAATATTAGAAAATCCTCTTTTGCTAATTTCAATCCTCCTATCTATTTCTTTTACGTTAATAAGTTTGATGAAAACAAACTTAATTGGATAAAGTTAAACTGTCACCCAAGCTTCAACTGCTTATTTCTTAAGAAGATATTGAACCATCAACTATTTGGTTTCATAAATATCACTGGGAAACAATCAAACTTGTTTCAAGTTGGGCCTTTCTCATGACACAAGCAGACAACCCAAATATTGTTATCTCACCAAGCGGAGATATAATTCTTTCCTATCTTACTTTAAACAATAAAGTTTTTTATGCTCTAAACTTGTTTTCTACAAAGAGTTATCTGTAGAAGGTACATTACTATTACTATTATTTGATATGCTTCTGACCAAGCATCTTTACAATTGTATTTACTTTGAATGATGCATCAATTGCAGAGTATGGTATGGGAAATGAGGTGACGACATCTGGTGATGTATACAGTTATGGTATCCTCTTATTGGAAATGTTTACGGGGAAGAGACCTACTGATAACATGTTTAATGATAGTCTGAGTCTCCATAACTTTGCTAAGATGGCTTTACCTGAACAAGTAGCGAGTGTTGTTGATCCAACACTAATTCAACAAAGAGAAATTGGGGAGGGAAGCTCAAGCACCGAAAACACTCAGAATCAGAGCTCTACTGGCAGTCATAAAATTTATGAGTGCTTGATTTCAATACTTAATATTGGAATCGCATGTTCACAAGAACTACCAAGAGATAGACCAACCATTAATCATGTTGTTACTCAGTTGTTTGTGATCAAGAACAACTTTCTTCGAACTGATGGAGTTCATGGAGGAAGAAGAGCTAGAATTACAGTGTGAGCATGAGTAGGTATGACCCTGTCACTTTCTTAGTAACTAAAGATTATACCTGCATTTATTACTGAAACTGTTGCAATTCTACACTAGGCCGACAAACTTTAGTGTGTCTTGTGGCATATAAATCATAACACCTTAGATATGCTATACTTCACCCAAATGACCACATTCTTAAACATTGACATTTTGATGGTGACAAAAAATCAGTTATGGTTCCTGTCAAGCATGATGGTTTCATTACCGAATGGAAATTCTTTTTTTCTTTGGTTTTTTATTTTCATTCCGTCAAAACTACGGTTCTTTTGAAAACTTCAGCAAATAATTCAACTAGATTCACATTACAAATATGACTAAGAATAATACATAAGCAAAAATCAATCAATATTAATCAACCTCTATTGCCAAAATCTTATTCCACGATACTAGAACCTCAGCTCTCATAACTTCAGAGTTGCAAAGTTCTTTCCCCTATAATCCCCTCCAACTTAATCTGGAAAACAAAATTGGTTAGAAACTGGAAGCATTTGAATGTCTTGACACAACTATGGTGGTTAGTGCACTTTGGATATACACTTAATGGAATTGATGGAAATGTAACTTCAAGTTTTTTAATCTGCATTTGGCTAGAGTTGAAAAATATACCAACTGATGGAGTATTGTGCAACTACTCTATTTTAATCCCTTTCAAAGCCTTAGAGGCTTATCTGTTCCTAAGGAGGGCAGCGTTGTTTAGATTGCACTAGTTGCCGAAGAAGAAAGACAAATGGCAAACTGACATTTTGTTGCATGTATTATGGGTTACACTCATTCCATGAATTTTGCATTCAATTAAGCTCGAAACATGACGCCAGATAAGGACAAGTGTTGTTCTTTACTTCTATGTTTTTTCTTTTTCCTTTTATGATCTTATGAGTAATTGGTTTACAATAACATATTTGTATACCTTTTTTCAATAAGGTACCAAAAAAAAACTGATTTTCAAGTTGCTTCAGCTACTTTTTTGTGTCTTATTTTAATTTTTTTATCATTTCTCATTATACTGTTTGAAGTTTTACTGAGTCATTTTTCTCTTTTCCTAGGTACTTGAGGTCTGATTGGAGTTCAAGATCTTTTTCAACTCAGCAACTATGTTATATTATCCTATGCTTTAATTTCTTTTTGTTTTTCCCCCCTCCTTCTTTTATGTTTTTAGTTTGTCTCAAGCATGCACTTTTCTCATCTAAATGTACTTCGGGAAGGCTATGGTTTGCAATGGCTATCTATCCTATTTTATACTCTAAAATAGGTTCATATGACTTGCAATGGTTCCAAACAAGTTGTTGCTGTAGAACTTATAATCTTTGTTGTGTTTGTTCGGAGGTATGAAAGAATGGGATTAGATTATATATTCTGTGTCCACTCCACAACTATGTGATGCTGCAAATTATTGTTTTGGCTGCTTGTTACATATATGATCCAATCCTATAATTTCTTTTCTTTAATTTTTTTTTAATGATTTTATGTTAGTCTCGAGCAGACATTCAACTTTTCTCATTTAAATGTACTTTTTAAGAAGGCTATGACTTGCAATGGCTATTCTATCATTTACTCTAAAACAGGTTCCATAGTTACGGATATGGCTTGCAATGGTCTAAACAAGACGTTACTGTAAAACTTTTTATAATCTATATATATGTGGTGTGATATAAACTAAGATATGGTTTGTATGTATTATGTTTGCTTGTAATAATTAGAGAAATGTGAAGAATACTATCAAAACTCAATTAGCTGGGATGAAGAATATTTTTTTTGTTTTTCTTATGATTTTTGTTGTGTTAAAGCTGTTATAGACTTGATTGTTTGTTGTCTGTTTTTTTAGTTGGTAAGAGTAGTTTGTCTATTTGCAAGTTTCAGGACCTGTTGATGTATCCTTTTTAAACTCTCTACTTGTTTGAAACTTTGGGCCAAATAGCCTAGATTTCCTTTTCAAAATTTATTGAATTTATTAAATACTTATAGAATTGCATTCAAGTGCATTGATATTCAGGATATGGTAAATCTGACATTACCTTGGTTTCTTACTGTGCATTTGGATTAAAAGGTTTGGTGACAAAAACAACAAAGTTACATTTTATATAATGATTGTTTTTACGTAATTGCATAAATTTAATCAAAACCAATTACACTAGTGCACAAGCAATAATCAATTATCTTACATCTACAATTAATGTCACCACACTAGTAATCCCATACATTATCCTAGTCAACCTAATCTGATAATCAAACATAACTATAAGTTTAAAAGATTAAAGGAATAAAAACTGCTTGTTATTATTAGGATTTGGGATGAAAACTTCCAGCTTTGGGCACTAGTACTTAGTTCCAATGAAGTTTTGTTTGCTCTCCAAAACCAGAGAATTCACACCCAACAACAGATCTATTAACTTAAAAACTAGAGAAATCGATTAGGTTAATTACAAGAATCATCCTCTGAAGTCTAAAGTCTAAAAATCATTTTAGAATATATATTAGTGGTTCCTGTGTATATATATGTTCAAGTTCTAATTGTTTTTTATCTGAGTATATATTTATCTTTGTCAGCAGTTGGAACGGAATTCCTTCCATTTGCTCATTCTAACAAATAATTAATGATTACTTGTTGAAAAAGGGGAATGAGTTCAGACCATTTTACGCCACTAAATTACCAAGTTCATCATAGATATGATTAAGGAGTAAAATATATATAATAGTGCTTTTAACAATTGATACCTCAAGAGCCATTGTTTATGCGATACAGACTTGACTTGTGGCAACCTGTTGCCATCTTTTTTTTCTCTTTGGATTATAATGAGATAAGGCATCCAATCTAACTAAAATTTATTGACTGATGTCAACTTATACGAAAAAACTATTTATATAGAATTCTTTAGCAAAATGATATAGCATTGACAATTTTTTGTATAACTAAATGTTATTTTAATCGAGATTTTTAATTTTAAAAAAATAAGTCACACTACAATCCTGTCATTTTAAATACAAATTCCGTAAATTTTTCATGTTTGTACACAAATTGTGTAAACTTCTAGAAAAATCCCAAATTAAGTGGGTTGGGTGGGATGACCATGAATGGGCAATATATAGTGGACTTGGGGGCTTTACTTATAATGACTCAAAGACATTTAGGGTCTTTTATTGGATATGAGATCATCTACCATTCTCTGTCTTATATTTTTTAATTATTGATGTGATGATGTAGTAATATCAGATAAGTATGAAATAGAAGATGGCAAAAAGGGAGACAGAAGATATGTACTCCGTTAATTGTAGAGAATAAAGTTTGAGAATAACAAATAAGATGGTGAAACGTTAGGGAAGAGAGGTTGTTGTTGTACTCACGAGGCACAGTAGTTTGTTATGCAGTCTTGTGTGGGCTTTTCTCGAGATTACTTCGATGATTCAAATCGGTTAAATTGTAAGATTCTTTAAGTAAATTATTCATGAAAAAAAATAGATTAATCAGACATATGTAGTCACAGAACGTCACATGTATTTAAAAAAAATTAAACTGCAAGTGGAGGTGGAACTAAGATGATTGTGCAAGTAGAGAATAAATTTAAATTTACCTTACAACAAAAAAGAAGAAGAAGATTGTTGGAGAGTAAATTTAAATTAATTTTTTAAATATACTCAAGGGTCTGATTGATATTTTTTTGGATAGTTCGAAGGGTAAAGTGAAGTTTCAAATTAAATTTCAGTGTTATATTAGCAACTTCCATTTGATTATACATGGTAGCTAACGGTGAGGGTGAAATTAATATAAAATCGAATAGTTTAAGTATAAAATTGTTATTAAAAAAACTTGGATTAAATTAATTTTAAAATGATAGTTTGGGGAATAAAATGAAATTTCATTTGATTTTAAATTTAATAAAAAAGTTCAAGGCTATGTTTGGATTATGGATTCGGATAGAAATTTGAAAAGTAAAAGAAAAAAATTTAGATTGTGGGGTGGAGATTGAATCGGTAGTGTGAGTTCTACAATGAATTTAAACTATAGATTGATGGCAAGTGCGTGATCTTGATCATGATGATGATCATGACTTTTTTTCTGCAGGACTGACTGACTTCATATGCAGTGAGAGATGGGATTGATTGAGAAACCTTTAAGCCTAATAGGGGAAAAAAAAATAATAATAATAATAATGAGGAAGAAGTGATTTAGAACATTGAAGACAACACTATTTCCCCAGATGAGTGATCTTGATCATGTTCATGTAGCTGGGAATGAGACAGATTGGCTAGCAATGTTGCATTCAAGGCTCAAATACTCGTCATGTTCATGTTTAATATCACACTTTTTAATTGTATTTATATTAAGTGTATCTAAAAAAATATCATAAACTATTTTAAAAATTCACTAAAAACAAAAAAAAAAAATACAAAAACAAAAAATCAATTTAAAAAAAATTAAATTCACAAAATTGGAACCAAAGTGATTGGTTTCCTGTTCTCCCTCATAATAATAAACTTGATTAAATCATGCTGTAATGATTATGCATATTTAACAGATGGGGATAAGCACTATAAATAAAGTAACAAAAATTAAGGGCAAAGTGGAAAGAACTCTAAATAATAAACTTGATGCTCTGATTCATTCTTCAAAGTGAGAGAACAGATTGAAAATTCTTTACAACAGTGCAAAACACAATAGACTTTCAAACTCAATTTGTTGTTTCCAATACCCAGATGGGTTCAATAGTGCCATGGGAATGAAACTGACCGGCTAGCCTTGCTTGCATTCAAGTTTGAAATAACAAGTGATCCATTCGGTGCTCTCAACTCGTGGAATGAATCAATCCACTTCTGTCAATGGTTTGGTGTAACATGTGGCTGCTCCAACCAGAGGCTCATTGTGTTGAACTTGGATCATAAAAAATTAACAGGCTCCATTTCACCTCACATTGGAAATCTAAGCTTTCTCAATGAACTATCATTGAGTAACAATAGTCTTAGTTGTTCTTGAATTTTCTGGCAATAGGTTGGGAGGGAAAATTCTAGTGGAGCTGGGTTCTCTAAGTTAAAGAGACTGTACATTGGGAGAAACAATCTAACAGGTAGTGAACCTCATTCTTTCGGGAATCTATCATTTGTTGCAGAAGAAAATAGTATTGGTGGTGACATACCTGTTGATCTGGGTCGATTGACAAACTTGGAAACTTTTCTGTTGAGGATGAACAGGTTGGTTGGTACCATTCCTTTCTCAATCTTTAATCTCTCGTCTGCTACAGAATTTAATGTCGTAATGAACCAAATTCAAGGGAGCCTTCCCTGGGACCTAGGAATTACTCTTCCCAATCTTAGTGTCTTTGAAGTTGGTGTAAACTCGTTTACTAGATCCATTCCTGTTTCAATGTCTAATGCCACTAAACTACAACGCCTTGGCTTGGCCGGTAATAAATTTACTGGAAAAGTTCCTCCTTTGGACAACCTGCATGATCTTCAGCTGTTAAACTTTCATGGAAATGGTTTAGGAGCCGGGGAAGCCGATGACTTGAGGTTTCTCTATTCTTTGACCAATGTGACAAATTTGAACGTTCTAGATCTGAGCAAAAACAATTTTGGAGGATTGTTGCATGAATCAATTGGCAATTTATCCACTAATCTTGGTAAACTAATATTGAGCAACAATGAAATAGTTGGGATCATCCCAACCGGGATAAGAAATCTGATCAATTTGCAGATTCTTGACTTGTCAAACAACAATTTCACAGGTAACATTCTTGCTGATATTGGAAAGTTTCAAAAGCTACAGAAATTGGATCTCTCAGGTAATATGATCTACGTGGATATCCCATTGTCTTTTGGAAATTTAACTGTGTTGACAAATCTTATGTTATGCAACAATAATCTTCATGGCAGAATCCCTTGAAGTCTTGGGAAATGCCAAATGTTACAGGAACTAAGACTAGTTCAAAACAATCTTGGTGGTACCATACCCAGTGAAGTTCTCAGTCTCTTATCGTCATTGTATCTACACATATCTTGTAATGATTTGGCTGATTCCCTTCCAATGGACATTGGAATTTTAAAAAATCTAGAAGAACTTGATGTTTCTGAGAACATGTTGGCCGGTGAAATTCCAAGCACTCTTGGTAGTTGCTTAAAATTGAGATTACTACATATAGAGAGCAACAAATTATGGGGAATCCTTCCTTCATCTTCAAGTAATTTTAGAGGTACGGAGGAGTTAGATCTTTCTCACAATAATTTCTTTGGAAAAATCCCAGACTATTTAGAGGACTTTCCCTTCTTACAAAAATTAAGTCTATCATTCCATGATTTTGAGGGTGCGGTACCAGAAAGTGGCATATTTCCGAACGTGACATCTATTTCTGTTAAGGGAAATGACAAGCTTTGTGGGGGTATACCTGAATTACAGCTATACAGTTGCGACTTCAAGGGGTTCCAAAGGGAAAAATTTACTCGAAGCTTGAAATTAATAATCCTCATATCTTTTGGGCTTCTAAGACTAATTCTAATAAGTTTCCTATATCCTTTCTGGTGTAGAAAGACTAACACAGTACCTTCTTTCAAATATTTAGGGCTCTCATTTTTTAAATTGTCATACCAAAGTCTAGGTAAAGCTACTGATGGGTTTTCTCTATCCAATTTGGTCTGTGTGGGTAGTTTGGTTATGTGTACAAAGGAGTTCTTGGTGAAGGTGAAAATGTTGTAGTAGTGAAAGTACTAAACCTTCAACGCCTTGGAGCTTCCTAGAGTTTCTTCACCGAGTGTGAGACCTCGAAGCACATAAAACACCAAAATCCTCTCAAGGTTCTCACAGCATGTTCAAGTGTTGACTATCATGGTGACGATTTCAAAGCTCTTGTTTATGAGTTTATGGCTAATGGTAGCCTAGAGGATTGGTTACCTGCAAATGAGAATGAAGATGAGGCGCATAAATAATCAAGGAATTTACACCTTGTACAGAGGTTAAATATTGCCATTGATGTTGTTTCTGCACTTGATTATCTTCACAATCATTGCTCAGAACCCAATCGTTCACTGTGATCTCAAGCCGAGCAATGTTCTTCTGGATGATGAAATGACTGCACACGTAGGTGACTTTGGGTTAGCAAGATTCATTCCAGAAGCCATCTATGACCGTTCAGCAAATCAATGAAGTTCTGTTGGCATAAGAGGTTCTGTCGGTTATGCAGCTCCTGGTAAATATGCCTCTTAGGCTCTTCTTTGTTTTCCTTTGTGCCTTCACTATAGAATCTATTTTTTATTCACACAGCCATGAATCTGCTCTGTTAATCAATGAAACAGAGTTGATGGTTTTTTGCTTTTGTTCCTTACAATGCACTATAATAATTTTTTCGCTGATTGTTTCCAGTGTATTACTCTCACATTCAGTACAATGGATGGATGAATGGGTTCTAAAACTAAAACAATTTTATTTTATCTTCTTCATGTTAGGTCATATAGCCTACTTAATTTGGGAGTATTTTTGCCATTAATGGGTGGATTTACCAATATCTGCAAATCTTAGTCCCTAACATACCCCTTATTTTGTTTAATGCATGAATTGCAGAGTATGGCATAGGAAATGAGGTGTGAACATCAGGTGAGGGGTATAGGTATGACATCCTCTCATTGGAGATGTTCATGGGGAAGAGACCTACAGATAACATGTTTTGTGATAGTTTGGGTCTCCATAACTACGTGAAGATTGCTTTGCCCAAACAAGCAGCAAGCATTATTGCCGATTTAAGACTATTCAAACAAAAAGATCAGAGCTTTGCTAATACTCTCAAAATTCAGGAGTGCTTGATTTCAATTCTTAAAGTTGGAATCACTTTTTCAGAGGAATGACCAAAAGATCGGATGGCAATTAATGATGTTGGTACTCAGTTGCAAGTGATCAGAAACACTCTTGTTAGAACTAGTGGAGTATACATGGAGGAAGAGGAGATCAAATTGAAATGCGATCATAAGCAGGTATTTTGTTCATAATCATACACAAATTCTCATTTGTTTTTGTATTTTGTTCTTCTTTTCATCAAACTTGGATTCTTGAGGAAGTAATTGGCTATGTTGAGGACAGGAGCAAGAAGCACCAATTCAAATATACTTGTCCACCCGGACTGCAACTATCGTAATGCTTTAGATAGTTCAACCATTTTCTGTTTTCTTTTGCATTTTTAAGGGAGTAAATTAATTGAACTAGGTTTTCATTACATGTGTCATCCAGAATAATACAGAAGAGATGATCAATTAAAGTTTTACTCAATCCCTGTTGCCAAAATCATGTATTCAAGATACCGAAACCTCATCTTTTGGGACTCCAAAGTGGAAAAGTCCATTTTGTTGTTGATTTTAAATTCCTTAAATGTCGAAGCATTTTATTCTCTTTAAACAATTATGCTAGTCAGAGCATTATGGCTATGAACTTCTTTATGAAAATTGATGGAAATGTAACTTTTGAGTTTTTTAAGCTGTAACCATGGCTGGGGTTAAGAATAAATCAACTGACGGAGTTTTGGGTAGAGTGATTTCTCATGAATGCATTTACTGGATATGATGCCTTGATGAGGTTAAAGGCACAAGAGTTTAGCTGATCAACATCACATGTAGCTCTGTTTTTGAATCACTGTTGATACTAAACCACATGAGGATTGGAGTAGTCATCAAACAGGCTTCACTAGGCTATGAATTGGACAGGTAGCAAAACTCAAATTAAGTACTCTTTCATAAATGTCTATGTGGAGTGGGAAAGCCAGAGTTTTGTAAGTACTCTTGGTGAGTAGCGTTGTTTACACTGCACTAGGTTTCAGGGGAAAAAATAAAAAAAAAGAAACAAAGAGAGAGAGAGAGAGAGAGAGAGAGAGAGAGAGGCTATTTTAAGTTAATTGACATTTTGCTGCCATAATCGGGAGGATTGCATTATGAGGTACACCCATTCCATGAATGTTACATGCAATTAAGCTCAAAAGATATTATTATGAATGTTGCATGCAATTAAGCTCAAAAGATATTAGGACAAATTTCACTTTACTCCCTTGTGGTTTGGCCTACGTGCGGATAACTCTCTTATCATTGGAAAATAACCACATAACCCATATGGTTTGTGGACTAAACACACACTAACTTCTGTTAACAGAACTTGTGAATTACCTTCATACCCTCTTCTTCCTCTCTCTTCTTCTTCTTCTCTCCTTCATTCTCCCATGGCTGCACCCCACCATCACCACACAGCTCCCCACCCCCACCCCCAGAAACCACCACTGCAGCCTTCTCATCCATCATTGCCAGCCCCATTCCAGCAATCACCACTTCTCAGAGAGGTGGTTGTGTGAGTTATTTTTTTATAGCAATCTTAATCTTTTTTGAGGATTCACAGGAATAGACCAAAAAAGGAAGAATTTTTTTATTAATAAAATATGAACTGAGTTTGTTTTGTTTGGTAATTTAATTGTGTTAATGAATTAAAATTTGATGCTCTGTTGGAATCTATTAATTGGTCTTCTAGGACTAATTCTAATGTTGTGTTTCCTATATCTTTGTTGGGCTAGAAATACAACAAAAGTACCTTATTTCAGATTTTCTGGGAACTCATTTTTGAAATTGTCCTACCAAAATCTACTTGAAGCTACTGATGGGTTCTCTCTAGCCAATTTGGTTGGCGTGGGTAGTTTTGGTTCAGTGTACAAAGGAATTCTTGATCAAGGTGAAAAAGTTGTAGCAGTGAAGGTACTAAACCTTTTATTTCATGGAGCTTCCAAGAGTTTCATTGCTAAGTGTGAGGCCTTGAGGCGCATTAAACATTGAAATCTCTGTCAAGGTTGTCACTGCATGTTCAATTGTTGACTACAATGGTAATGATTTCAAAGCTCTAGTTTATGAGTTCATGGACAATGGGAGCCTAGAGGTGTAGTTGCATCCAAATGAGAACACAGATGGCACGCATGCTGAGTCAAGAAATTTAAACCTCCTACAAAGGTTAAATATTGCAATTGACGTTACTTCTGCACTTGATTATCTTCACCATCATTGGCCAGAACCAAAAGTGCATTGTGATTTGAAGCCAAGCAATGTTCTTCTGAACAATGAAATGATTGGCCATGTAGGTAATTTTGGGTTAGCAAGATTCGTTCCAGAAGCTACCTATGACTGTTCAGTAAATCAATAAAGTTCTGTTGGCATAAGAGGATCTGCTGATTATTCTGCTCCAGGTAAATGCACCACTTTGCTCATTCTCTCTTCCTTTTTTCACCTTCAATTTCCAACAGAATCTAGAGTCAGTTTTGCATTTACATCAGGTCTGCTCCTTCAATCACTGAAGTAAATGTGATTGTTCTTTGGCTAGATTCCTCACGACATCATTTCGTACTCAAATACATAAAAATCAATAAATGTTTGGCAGATCTTTTCTAATGTGTTATTTAAAAGTAAATTAAAGTGTTTATTTTTAATTTCTTCTCTTTTTTCTAATGTCAAGGTGCATAATTTAGTCAAAAACATATGAAACTTGAAAGAATTAAGGTTCTTAGCTTCATTAGTTTCTTGCTTAAGAAAACTGGATTTCTTATTTATTATTTGTTTATAGAGTTCCAGCAAAAACCACCTAACGAAGAGACTGCCAGAAATTTATATTTTTAGGATCAATAAATTAAGGTTTTGTTGTAGTAGAACTTACAACAGGCACCCCCATTTTTTAGAGGATTTTCCATACATCTCTTATCTACTTGTCTGCAAATCATAATCATAATTTATATAATTGGATTTGGATTTACTTCTGCTGTCAATGGGGATATATACCAATATCGAGAAATCTTAGAATTTTCTTGGCGTAAAATGTGAAAGCCTAACATCCTACAATATCTACCTTTTGTTTATCTGCTATGTTTGTAGTCATAGAATAACCAAATAGAATAATACAAAATTCCTCTTTTATTAATAGTCAGTTCTCATATCTATTTGTTTTTATATAATCAATTTGATGAATAAAAACAAATTGGATTCAGTTTAATTGTGCACCCAAGCTTCAACTAATTGGTTCCATAATTGTCACTAGGAAACAATCAAACTTGTTTCAAGTTAGGCCATTCTCATGATACAAGAAGACAAATCAAATATGTTGTTTACTCACCAAGAAGAGACATAATCCTTTCCTATTTTACTTTAAACAGTCAAGTTTGCAGTGCTCTGAACTTATTTTCTAGAAGGAATTATTTACAAAGAGATAAATTACTATTCTTTGATATGCTTCTGAGCAAGCATCTTTACAATTATATTTACATTGTACGTTGCATGATTGCAGAGTATGGTATGGGAAATGAGGTGACAACATCTGGTGATGTGTATAGTTATGGTATCCTTTTATTGGAAATGTTTACGGGGAAGAAACCTACCGATAACATGTTTAATGATAGTCTGAATCTTCGTAACTTTGTTAAGATGGTTTTACCTGAAGAAGTAGTGAGCATTATTGATCCAACACTAGTTCAACAAAGAGAAATGGGGGAGGCAAGCTCAAACACCAACAACACTCAGAATCAGAGCTCTGCTAATACTTGAAAAATTCATGAATGCTTGATTTCAATCCTTAATATTGGAATTGCCTGTTCACAAGAATTACCAGGAGATCGACTGACCATTAATCGTGTTGTCACTCAACTGCATGTGATCAAGAACAACCTTCTTGGAGCTGATGGTATTCATGGAGGCAGATGTTGTGGATCGGGGGCACACCAGGGAACTCAAACAAGCAATAAC
>NW_021026470.1:13275-39600 GCF_004153795.1 Camellia sinensis
TCGGCAAGTAAGGAAACAATGACCTCGGCTAGGAAGGATAACACTTGACTAAGCTGTGCCACACCTGGGCCTAGATGTGCCACACCTCGGTCTAGGTCATACCACTCCAGGACAAGGTCACTTAGGTGCAAAGGTAACATTTCGGCCTAGATAATACACATCTCGGCCTTGGTGATGAACACCTCGGCCTAGATAATGACATCTCGGCCAATATGTTAGGGCGAAGGTGGAGGTCAAACAAAGTGGTTCCAAGGTAATCCTAGACGGAAGACGACTTCGGCTAAACTCACACCAAGCAAGGCACAAAACATGCTGAAACACTTAAACGAACAAGGACATGACTTGGAACGCAAGCTTACAAGACAGAATCATATGAATGCATGTGAGTATGGTTAGGATAGCGTGAGGGTTACATCCTACCCCCCTTAAAGAAGTTTGGTCCCCAAACTTGAGTTACCTTGATTCGAGAATAACTCCGGGTATCGGACTTTCATTTCCTCTTCCATTTCCCATGTAGCATCCCTGTCGTAATGCTCTTTCCATTCAATCTTCACCATCGGTATTGCCTTATTTCTCAGTCGTCTCACTTGTCTATCGATGATGCGTATCGGCTTTTCTTCATAGTTTAGGCCTTCATCAACCACAATCCTGAAATGGTCAATCACGTGTAGTGGATCCCGTATATACTTCCTCAACATCGAGATATGAAACACATTGTGAACTTGACTTAATCTCGGTGGTAAAGCAATTCTGTAGGAAATCGGGTTAACTTTCTCAAGAATTTCAAACGGCCCAATGTAACGGGGTGCCAATTTACCCTTCTTCCCAAATCTTGAAACTCCTTTCATTAGCGAGGTCTTCAGGAACACATGATCCCCTACCTCGAATTCTAACTCCTTTCTTCTCTGGTCAGCGTAACTCTTTTGTCGGCTCTGAGCGGTTCTGATTCTCTGTTGGATAAGCTTAATCTTTTCGGTTGTCCTTTGAACTAGATCGGGGCCGATCAAAGCTTTATCTCCTACTTCGGTCCAACATATCGGCGATCTGCACTTTCTTCCATACAAGGCTTCATACGGTGCCATGCCAATGCTAGCTTGGTAACTGTTGTTGTAAGCGAATTCTACTAATGGCAAATGCACCTCCTAGCTTCCCTTAAAGTCCAATACACATAGTCTAAGCATATCTTCAAGCGTTTGAATTGTTCTCTCTGTTTGGCCATCGGTCTGGGGATGAAAAGCTGTACTAAACCTCAATTCGGTCCCCAAAGCCCTTTGCAAACTCTGCCAAAATCTAGAAACAAATTTTAGATCTCGGTCTGATATGATGGACATCGGCACACCATGAAGTCTAATGATCTCGTTTACATACAACACAGCAAGTCGATCAGCATTGAACAAAGTCCTAACCGGCAAGAAATGTGCTGACTTAGTTAACCTGTCGATTATGACCCAAATCGAATCCATTCCTTTCTGTGTCTTCGGCAAACCAATCACAAAGTCCATGGAGATGTCTTCCCATTTCCACTCAGGAATCGGCAAAGGTTGGAGAAGTCCTGCCGGCCTCTGATGTTTCACTTTCGCTTGTTGACAATACAAACACTGTGACACGAACTCGGCTATCTCTCTTTTCATATTCGGCCACCAAAAGGTCTGTTTTACATCTTGATACATCTTGGTGTTCCCTGGATGAACTGCAAATCTGGATCCATGAGAGTCTTGCAAAATCCTTCCTTTCAATTCTGGGACGTCGGCCACGCACAATCCTCCTTCAAACTTAAGCACTCCATTCTCAAGGGTGTAACCCGACCTCGGCCTGGTGTTAATCTCGTCGGCTACCTTCTTCAGGAATCCATCCTCCATTTGCCTTGCCTTTACTTCCCCAATAGTAGTCAGCTCCACTGAAATCAAGGCTAGGCATGCCAAACTTCCCACTGACTTCCTACTCAATGCGTCGGCTACCGAGTTTGCTTTACCTGGGTGATACTAAATCTGCATGTCGTAATCCTTCAATAATTCAAGCCATCTCCTCTGCCACAAATTTAGTTCCTTTTGGGTGAACAAGTACTTCAAACTCTTGTGATCCGTGAAAACTTGGCAAGAGGCTCCATACAAGTAGTGGCGCCAAATCTTCAAAGCAAACACCACGGCTGCTAGCTCTAGATCATGGGTTGGATAGTTCTTTTCATGAAGTTTCAACTGACGAGATGCATATGCTATGACTTTGCCCCCTTGCATTAATACACAACCCAAACCCTTATGTGAAGCGTCACTGAAAATCTGAAATTCCTCATTACCTGACGGGAGTACAAGAACTGGTGCCGTAACTAACCTCGTCTTCAACTCTTGGAAGACTGATTCTCTATCATCGGTCCATTCATATGTTGTTCCCTTATTAGTTAGTTGTGTCAATGGTACTGCTATCCTTGAGAAGTCCCTCACAAACTTTCTGTAATAGCCTGCCAAGCCTAGAAAACTACGAACCTCGGACACGTTGGTCGGCGTCGGCCATTTCACAATGGCTTCAATCTTACTCGGATCAACTGATATACCCTCTTCATTAATCACATGCCCTAAAAATGAGATACTAGAAAGCCAAAATTCGCACTTACTCAACTTGGCGTACAGCTTCTTGTCTTTCAAGATTTGTAGGGCAAGCCTCAGATGATTCTCGTGCTCAATTGTACTCTTGGAATAGATCAATATGTCGTCAATAAAAACAACTACGAACTCATCTAGATGCGGCTTAAAGACTCTGTTCATCAAGTCCATGAACGCTACAGGAGCATTGGTCACTCCAAAGGGCATTACAAAAAATTCGTAGTGGCCATACCTTGTCCGAAAAACAGTCTTCTCAATGTCCTCGGCTTTAACCTTCAGCTGGTGGTAGCCCGACCTAAGGTCAATCTTCGAAAAGACTCGTGCCCCTTGTAATTGATCAAGCAAATCGTCAATCCTAGGCAATGGGTACTTGTTCTTGATGGTTACCTTATTAAGTTCTCTATAATCAATGCAAAGGCGAAGGGTGCCATCCTTTTTCTTAACAAATAAAACGGGTGCTCCCCACGGTGAAGTGCTCGGCCTAATGAATCCCTTATCCAACAATTCTTGTAACTGTAGTTTCAGTTCTCTAAGTTCAGCTGGGGCCATCCTATAGGGTGTTTTGGAGATAGGTTGTGTTCCCGACACGAGGTCCACAGTAAACTCTATTTCTGTATCGACTAAGTGACCAGGCAGCTCATTTGGGAAGACGTCGGGAAATTCCTTAACAACTGGTATGTCGGCAAATTTGACACTTACATTCAAATCACTTAGTATACTGCACAAATAACCCTGACACCCTTTTTGGATCAACTTATAGGCTTTCACGGATGAGATTAAGTAGGGTGGGGGTACTACTCCCTTACCTTGGAAAAAGACCTTGGCTTTGTTTGGGGTCTTCGGTGTAACGCTCTTAGTAACACAATTAATGGATGCATGATGCGCTACTAACCAATCCATTCCCAATATGACATCGAAGTAAGTCATGCTTAATGGCATCAAATTAGCTAATAATTCTACATCCTCAATCACCACAACACACGCCCTATATATAGATGCAATAATTATAGTCCCCCCAGATGGAGTAGATACAGATAGCATATAATCAACGGGTTCTAACGGTCTGTTCAACTTCCCGGCAAATTTAGCAGATACAAATGAATGTGTAGAGCCCGAATCAATCAAGACGTATGCAATTTGAGAGCAAATTGAGAGTGTACCTGATACTACCGTTTCAGCATTCTGGGTGTCTCCTGGCACTAGAGCAAAAACTCTGCCCTGTCTCATCTGTGTCCTTCCGACATTGCTTCCTTGTGCAGAGCCCGAGGTGCTCCCATTTTTCTTACCATCATCAGCTCTTGCCTTAGGACAGTCTTTCACGCGGTGGCCTACCTCGCCACATTCAAAGCAGGCTCCTGTCGCCCAGCAACAAACCCCGAGATGCGGCTTCCCACAACTCGCACACGTCGGCTTAGCATTACCATCCCGATTTGAGTTGCTGGAACTGCTCACATTCGCCTTCTTCTTGGCATTAAACGGCATCCGACGACCTTCGTAGTTCTGTCTCTTCCTCTGACTCTCTCCCGAGCTTTGATATCGGTTTAAGTTAGCTTCTGCCAAGATGGCCTTGTCTAACACCTTGGCGTAAGTCGGCATATTGAGCATGTTGACCCGATCGTGAATTGGTCCACGTAGTCCACTTTCAAACTTCCTGGCTTTCCTATACTCATCACTGACCATATGAGGCGCATATCTCGCCAATTCGGTGAAGGCACGGTCGTACTCTACCACTGTTCTGTTGCCTTGTGTCAGAGTCTGGAACTCTGTGGTCTTGCGATCTCGAACGCTAAGCGGAAAATGCTTGTTGTAAAATAGTTCTAAAAATCTGGCCCAAGTTAAACCAGGATTAGCCTCCCGGATCATCATCCACCACCTTTGAGCGTCGTCGTCTAATGTGAATGCTGCTAACGTCACCTTCTAAGTGTCGGTGCTGGGAAAGATCTCGAACAGCTTTTCCATTTCCAAAACCCATGCCTCGGCCTTCATCGGCTCTATGCCCCCTGAGAATCTCGGTGGGTTCATCTTCTTGAACTCTTTAATCAAAGTCATCGTCCCTTCCCCATACAAGGCTGGTTGTGGAGGCACTTGGGGCACTGGAAGAGGTGGAGCTGCATGTCGGCCATCCGTCTGTTCGGCCTGGGTAGATGTAGCACTTGCATTCTGTTGCCTCATCTGCCTCAACTCACGGGTCAAACCTTCAACTAGTCTTTCTAGTCTGTCCAGTCTATCCTCTGATTGATCTCGGCCAACTGGTGATCTACCTCTCCTCATGATGCTATGAGTATGCAAAATGCGACTTTAAAACAACTGAACCAAGAATCATGTATGCAAATAACAATAGATCATGCCGAGATGATGCACACCTTGTCACATAGCAAGCAATATGATGCGATCCTAAAATTTTCCTAATGCAAATCCTATGCTCTTTAGGACTCAAGTGTGTGAATAGCGCACTATAAGAAACTTGCGCTCTGATACCAATCTGTCACGTCCCCAAACCGCCCCTAGTAGTTTGGTGCCGTGATGGCCAGTAATCCGGGATTACCGAAGGCCAACCTTCAAAATCCACACATTATCAGAGTATAAATTATATATGGGGCTCACAAGTGCAGAAGCAATAATTTAAAAATACAAGTGGTCCATAAGAGCAGTGCGTAAGTTACATGAAATGGCATACAATTTTACATAATATTACACCTTGGATACAAATACAATAAAGTACAAAGTACATATTACATCTTGATCAAAAGGCTTCTCCAGCCGACATGTGTAAATTACAAATATTATAAGCCGAGAAGCATAATTTTCAAGATTGCCGACGTGAACACAAGTTAGGCCGACGTAACAAAAACCCAAAACAAGCTCGCTAGTAACACCTAGGCGTCACCACCTTCCTGCTCATCACCTACATATATATATATATAAAGGGTGAGCATGGATACTCAGTGAATGGTATAAGTAATAAAGGGGTTTGCATGACTGGTATTCAAGATCTTTATCAAACAATACATAACGTAATTAGAGCAAGTCAAGGGATGAACCAAGTCCATCTAGCAAATCTGTCTAGTTTCAAAGGATGCTTACTAACATCATTATAATACAAGTGATGACATCTCGGCAAACAAACCCACGCGGTAAACCGTCAGTGGCAAACAAGGCAAGACAAGGCATGACAAGGGAGATATCTCAATTCAATGGTGTCGTTGCATTATAGTCCCCTGACACTAAGGACTTGTGCTACTAATGCTTAGAGTCCCCTAGCACGTACGGACTTCCAAACTTTGTGTTGCAAATGCTTAGAGTCCTCCAGCACGTAAGGACTTCCAAACTTTGTGCTACAAATGCTTATAGTCCCTTAGCACGTACGGACTTCCAGACTTTGTGCTACAAATGCTTATAGTCCCTTAGCACGTACGGACTTCCAAACTTTGTGCTGCAAATGCTTAGAGTCCTCCAACACGTAAGGACTTCCAAACTTTGTGCTACAAATGCTTATAGTCCCTTAGCACGTACGGACTTCCAAACTTTGTGCTACAAATGCTTATAGTCCCTTAGCACGTACGGACTTTCAAGAATGTCATCAAAACAAGGTAGTACGTATATTTTCCAACTAGGAATAACCATTCATGCTTACAAATACTTTTCAAAACGAAGCAAAACAAGCCTTTTATCAAAGCATTATAACATAGCTTTATTAAAAATACCACTCACTTAGTTCTTCAATCGTCGGGGTCAAGGTAAGTCCAAATCCTACAAACACATGGCAAAGTCTGTTGAATGCACTTTCAAACAAGTTTCACATGCATGCAGATGATCTCGGCATTCCTCAAGACTAAGTCAAATCAAAACAAACACAATTCTTTATCTCGGGAAAACATGCTGGGCAACTACTAGGTCTAGGCCGAGGTTCCACACCCCCTTGCCTCAGTGTGGCCTCGGTGGCCACATTCAAAGGAATGAAGTCGGGAAAAATCTGTGTTTCCCACTCTTGAAGAACACGATGAACATGAAGAACATGAACATGAGGAAGATGAATGCAAAGATCACAATCTGCTGTTACAAAATCTCAGATTTCATGCTATGAGTTCAAAAACATGGACCTGGGTACCCATATTCAAGGATCTTATGAGAACAAACATAAAACCATGAACCTTAATGCAAACTTTCAGATCAAACAAGACTTTTTCTTCAAGAACACATGAACACTATTTTAGGAATAACCATTCATGCTTACAAATACTTTCCAAAACGAAGCGAAACAAGACTTTTATCAAAGCATTATAACATAGCTTTATTAAAAATACCACTCACTTAGTTCTTCAAACGTCGGGGTCAAGGCAAGTCCAAATCCTACAAACACATGGCAAAGTCTGTTGAATGCACTTTCAAACAAGTTTCACATGCATGCAGATGATCTCGACATTCCTCAAGACTAAGTCAAATCAAAACAAACACAATTCTTTATCTCGGGAAAACATGCTAGGCAACTACCAGGTCTAGGCCGAGGTTCCACACCCCCTTGCCTCGGTGTGGCCTCGGTGGCCACATTCAAAGGAATGAAGTCGAGAAAAATCTGGGTTTCCCTCTCTTGAAGAACACGATGAACATGAAGAACATGAACATGAGGAAGATGAATGCAAAGATCACAATCTCCTGTTACAAAATCTCAGATTTCATGCTATGAGTTCAAAAACATGGACCTGGGTACCCATATTCAAGAATCTTATGAGAACAAACATAAAAACATGAACCTTAATGCAAACTTTCAGATCAAACAAGACTTTTTCTTCAAGAACACATGAACACTATTTTCTCTTTCTAAAACCAACTTTAAATCGATGCATGACACGCAAAACAGGTTCGATCGTGCAATACAGCTAGATGATCAATAAGAACGACAAGAGTAAATCAAGAATCTAACCTTAATACGCGAATCTAACGGTTTGATCTCTAGGAATCAAGCTCAAAACCCACTCTCTCACTCTAAAACTTCTTCTTCTTCTTTTAGAGCTTCTCTCTCTTCACAAACAAAGAAACACAGCAAAATGATACATTTCTAAATCTGCTGGCTGACTTAACCCTCTACAGGGGCACGTGGCAGCGGCTGGTTGGTGCTACACAAAAAGGTAACTGAGTGACAAGACAAAACTATGACAAAGTGTGTTCAACAAGCAAGATGGCATGAGCACTTCGGTAGGCAATGATCTCGGCTAAAAGCAAGGCGTCGGCAAGTAAGGAAACAATGACCTCGGCTAGGAAGGATAACACTTGACTAAGCTATGCCACACCTTGGCCCAGATGTGCCACACCTCGGTCTAGGTCATACCACTCCGGGACAAGATCACTTAGGTGCAAAGGTAACATTTCGGCCTAGATGATACACACCTCGGCCTTGGTGATGAACACCTCGGCCTAGATAATGACATCTCGGCCAATATGTCAGGGCGAAGGTGGAGGTCAAACAAAGTGGTTCCAAGATAATTCTAGACTGAAATTGACCTCGGCTAAACTCACACCAAGCAAGGTACAAAACATGCTGTAACACTTAAACGAACAAGGACAAGACTCGAAATGCAAGTTTGCAAGACAGAATCACATGAATGCATATGAGTATGGTTAGGATAGCGTGAGGGTTATTACAAACTATCTATTCAGAAGTCGAGCAACGTATCAACAACGGAATAACTTTTCCACAATTGACGACTTAAATCGTACCCACTTCAATCCCTATGCCACGCATACTATTTACTTTTTTGACAACGGCTTGTTTGGTGGAATTTTTTTTGAAATTAAAAGTTGATAATAAAAAAATAGAAGTTAAAAGTATCCTTATCTTAGTTCAAAAAAAAGTATCCTTATCTCACCTTTTAAATAATCATTTTTTTTAATTTATTTAAACTATTTTTACCTAATAAGCTATAAGTAGAAGTTGTACCTAACAGTTTGGCATAGACTGCAAGATCAAAATAAGCTATAATCACTCCAAAAGCTGTAACAAACAGTCCCAACATCATGGCAACGTTTGATTTAATTTTTAAATTAATATTTAGATTAAAAAATTTAAAAACATATTTTATTAATAATTTTTTAAAATTATTAATTTTGTCTTCTCTCTCTCTTTTTTATTAATAAATAAATAAATAAATAAATAAATTTTTTTTTCTCTCTCACTCCTATTTATTCAACTACAAAAAAATAAAAAATAAATAAAACTACAAATCATCCTAAAATTATTTTCAAAACTCATAACCAAACCAATTTTTAATTTTCAAAACTCTTTTCAACAACTTATTTTTCAAAATACAATTCAAAACTCTTTTCAAAAACTAAAATGAATGGAGGCCATGTGTTTGTGATGGGAGATCAGTGTAATTCACTCTGGCCTCTTTTGGGAAGGAAAAAAAAAAAAATCAATTTATTGGCTTATTGGCTTATTTGAGATCACAACACCTCTCTACTTTTTTGTATATTTTTTCAAAAAAAGCCAATAAGTCAAAAAAAAAATCTACTTCCCAAAATAGGCCTCTATTCTTATTTTTTCGAGTTATGCATCTATTCAATTGGGTGTACACAACACTACTATAAAATTTTTAAAAGACCAGATAATTTTGAGAAGTCGGCTCGACGAGTGGTACTGCGTATCCGTGTTTGCATTATATCCAAGAATCCAACCCAAGTGATGCAATAAGAATTGCAAGATGTTTGATGTAAAACTCACATTATCAGTGAGTCAATACATGATAGTTGGCACACTAACCATCACATTAATTTTTGACAAGTTACATTTTAACTTAATTTAAAACTAAAAATTTGAACCCAAAAAAATCCATAGAAAATCTTATCCCAACCCACACATAAGCGGCGCAATAATTTGGACAACTTGCATTTCATTTTATTAAAGCAACTCATCCATCCACATCTTCGAAATTTTCATGACTCGCTCCCTCTTGATCTTTTCTTTCTTCATTCTCATTTCTTGTATTTGTATTTTTTAATCAGGTAAATTATTCTCGAGATTATTATAATTCATCTTTTGTATCAATTTAGTATATATATAAAGGCTTAAAAACAATCAATTTCTAAATTGTTAAAAATGATCCTAACTAGTTATTAGAAGATCCCAACCTTCATGGCAATGGAAGTCGAACGAGCTGGGGTCAACCCATATGCTAGAAACAGTAGACAACACTGAAATTTTAAAATATCACTCCTAAATTCACTCATAATAACGTGACAACTAAAACATTGAGTTCATATATGCATCAATTTATTTATTTTTCATTTCTGTTCTTTTTCATAGTAAAAGTTTATGAATACAGAAATCGATCACCCTATCACATGAGGTGTCCCACACCCATGTAACTGGGTTGTGTGCTGTGTTCTGTTATGAAATGTGGTGGAAGCATACCAATTGTAGTAAAAATCAGAGTTGTTAGTATGGATGTATGCGAGATTGCTGCATCTTGTTCAAATATGAGAGATTACCAAAACTCAAATTCTACAAGATCTAGAGGGGAACATTTTTTTTTGTGGCTTGGGATTGCTGAACGGAAAACATATTTTAAAAAAATATTTAAAAAAAATAACAATTGATGTTTGATAATATATGACAATCCTCGTACATAATAGTTGTAACAACAAGGTCCCGAAGAAAATATGATACTCAACATTTCTAAATAGACATTTTTCTTTTATGTGAAGTGAAATTGCATGAAGAGCTGTAATTGAAGTCTTCATTCGAGAAAGAAACTCTTGAGATACGCATTGCATTGTTGGGCGAGATCTTGACTCAGAATGCACACATGCAAATGCCATCATAGCAAATAGAACAATGTTCCTTACAAGCACTGGATTAGTTTGAGGCAGAAGGCGCGGGTCTAAGACATCAGTTAGCATTATGTTTGGAGTAGATCGTGATGCCAATGATGAGAGGAGTTCTCCTGGATGCCTTCCCATGATTGTTTCTAGTGCTACCACCCCAAAGCTATAAGCATCACACTTTTCAGTCACAACCATAGTATAGGTAAGTTCTGCAAAAACAAAAAATTAATAATAAAAAAATCATAGACTTCACTTTCTTCTTTATGAAAGTAATGAAGTGTGATTCTTTGAAATGTTGAATCTATCATCAATAATTGAGTTTGAAAAAAAAAAAATTGATAATCACTAAAATATTTAAACATTTTAGATTATTTTTCCCTCTTTCTTTGAAAGCATAAATACGTATAAAAGAAAAAAGTATTACTTTGCTACTTGGGACAATATATCCATAATTGCCTGCAATTACTGTTTGATTCAATGCATCTGGATATAGCAATCTAGCAGTGCCAAAGTCAGAGACAAAAGTCTCCAATTCAGAGTTCAATAGAATGTTGTTCCTAGATATGTCTCGGTGAACAATAGGAGGTGTGCAATCATGATGCAAGTAGGATAGAGCATGAGCTATTGTTTTAATGATGTTTACCCTTCGAGTCCATCCTAATTCAATAGCTTCGACATCCGTTCTTAGGGCATAAAACAAGCTTCCCCTTTCCATGTACTCATACACCAGGAACATGCATTTGTTGTGCAAACAGAACCCATAAAGATTCACTATGTTTCGGTGCCGTATATTAGTTAACATTTGCACCTCATTTCTAAAACTCTTGTCGAAAGCTGGTTCCTCTGCTTTGAAACGATGGAGTTTCTTCAAGGCAACTATTTTTCCATTGGGCAACTGAGCTCTGTATACGCTACCATAACCGCCAGTTCCAATACAATATTTGATGTCAAAGTCATTTGTTGCCTTGATGATGTCTTCATATGCAATTCTTCCATTGTAATTCCATATTGAGCAAATATCCCCATTTTTTATTGCGTTTGCCTCAGTTTGGTTTTTTTGGGTCTCACGACGGTGAAAGCATGCAAATGCAAGTAAGATAAGGAAAACTATGGCTGAAGTAATAATAGTTGTTATGCGTACGGCTATGAGTACAACAGAACAAACATCAGACAACATATTATTGTACTCATAATTGAATGAATGTATGGATTTTCTAAATATGCATCCTTGGATCGATGCTCTAGTATCTTTCTAAAATATTGGTGTCACTCACAATCTTGACCCAAGCACAAGGAGAGTCAGGCCAGAATAGTCATTGTGATGACAAATAAAATACATGTATATATAGATATAAAGTGACCACAAATATATGAACCTTCCTTCTACATTCCTGAATATGAAATCGTGACTTGAGTGATTGAATTGATGAGACTCAGTCTCTTTTCTTTTGTGTATTTTTTTTTCTTTTTTCTTTTTTAAATATGTTTCAAGCCTTTGTTCTTGGAAACTCAAGAGTTGTCTCAAAGATTACAAACGGGGCTAAATTGTTGTGACAAATTGAGTTTTACTCCCTGGGTAGCTGTTGTAGTCTTAATATGCATGTCTTGGGGATGGATGTTCTTACATATGATAAAGTGTCATAATATTTTCATTCCTAACTTTAGAGTCTACATTATAAATTCAATATTCGTAACTTCATCACAAAATCTCACAACATACATTACAAAAAAGTTTAGTACCTTTTTGGGAGTAGATTTCTTCTAATTTTTAAGGTCTTGAATTTGTGGTGATTTTTTAATGTTTAGTTTAATGTATTTCAATGATTTAATAGTAAATTCTCTCTATCTATTGCCAAAAAAATATAATAAAATAATCCACTCAGTGCATCTAAGACTGTTCAATCATATCCATATACCAACATTTCATTTGAAAACAGACTGCTATTTAAAAAATTCAAAGTCTTCGGTAAGTATAATTATTCAGTTCCCAATTCTAAGATAGGACAGTTATTTGTTTTACTCAGGAATTGTCTCAGATATTACAAATGAGGCTAATGCATAAAGGCTTGCAAAGTCATCAGGTTTTTTAAGTGTTCTCAAAAAGATCCCAAATCACTTGTTGAAAGATCTCTTTTCACAAAAAGAACAAAAACAATCCCATATAGATTCTTTACAGATCTCCCTCCAATAAAGAGGAGAATGATGGAAGTCCTTTCTACGGTTTTTTTGTTTATTCAAGTCCGAATAGAAGAGGGAGAAAGAGGGAGACCTCATACCTGAGAGAGAAGAGGCAGAAATAATGGACACATTTATGCTTAAGACAGTTAGCCACGTAATCAGTGAAGGAGTTCAGCAATATATAACAAATCACAAAATTAAAATTAATTATTAACTTTGATATAACAATGTTTATATACATATACATAATGGTTATAACAATTGATACTAGCCATCCTCTAAATCATTATTCATCATTTTTACTTTATTAGTTTATTGGATAAAATCCATTTCTTGATTTCGTAACTCACATAGTGAAATTGAATGAAGAAGTGCAGCTAAAGGCCTCATGTTGCTGTGAGGGATAAGCTTTTGAGAAACGTGTAGCATTGTTGGCCGAGATCTTGGTTCAGAATGCAAGCATGCGAATGCTAGTGCAACAACAAGGACAACATTCCCTGCAACTAGTGGATCAATTGGAGGCAAAAGACGCGGGTCTAATACATCATTTAACATTATATTTTGAGCAGAGGTCGATGCCAGTAATGAGAGGAGTCCTTTTGGATGCCTTCCCATGATCATTTCTAGCGCCGCCATTCCAAAGCTATAAACATCAAACTTCTCAATTGCAACCACTGTGTAGGCTAGTTCTGCACAAAATAAATATTCACTAAACTGAATAAAAAACTAGAATAAACCGTACACTATCTGGGATTTTAACACATTGAACCTTGTATATATATAAATAAGATATACTTTGGAAAATATAGTTTGGCTACCTGGGGTAACATATCCAATAGTGCTTGCCATTACGGTTACATTTGATGAATAAGGATGTACCATTCTAGCTGTGCCAAAGTCAGAGACAAAAGCAGTGAACACTTGAGTTCAAGAGAATGTTGGTACTTGTTATGTCTCGATGAACAATTGGTGGATTGTAATCATGATGCATTTAGGACAAAGCATGGGTTGTTTCTTTGACAATGTTTATTCTCCTAATCCATTCTAATTTAACGGCTTCAGCATCAATGCTTAGGGCATAAAATAAGCTTCCCCTTTCCAAATACTCATATACGAGGAACATGTATCTATTGTGCAAATAGAACCCATAAAGCTTTACTATGTTTCGATGTCTTACTTTAGTCAACATTTGCACCTCATTCTTGAAACTCTTGTCAAAAGCTGGATCCTCAGCTTCGAAACGATGAGGTTTCTTCAATGTAAATACCTTGCCATTTGGAAATTATGCTCTGTAGACGCTGCCATAACCACCCGTTCTCATACAATATCTAATATCAAAAGCATTTGTTGCTGCAATGATGTCATCGTATGCAATTTTTCCATCATAATTCCAGATTGAGCACATATCCCCATTCTTAATCACTCTTTGCACACTTTGGTTATTTTTAGCCTTAACCCAATAAAAGAACATAAATACAACTAAGGTGAGAAAAATTGCGATGTAGGGAAGGCAAATGAGGAGATTAAGCATGAGTTCTTTATTCTCTGGACATGCATCTTGAGATCTACGTGGTATTGGACCCTCAAGAGCATTGTGTGACAAGTCAACAGATCGCCACCATACAGAGAATCAAAGACCATTGGGAATTTCACCAGACAGATCATTGTGGGAGAGATTTAAGTATACTAACCTTGGCAAAGATGCTAATCCAGTTGGTATTGTTCCACTCAAATAGTTGTTACTCAATCCTAGGTGCTTCAAATAGCCAAGTTGTTCTAGCTTCTTTGGGAGAGTCCCACTGAGCTGATTCTATGAAAGTTCTAAATACTGAATTGAATTTTTAATTTGGAAGTTTGGTATGTGGCCAGAAAGTTGGTTCGATGACAAATCAAGATCACCAAGTCTGGGCAAATCCCCAAGTTAAAGAGGAATTGTTCTGTCGATCTAATTTGCATACAGATAAGGAGAGATGAGTTTCATCAATTGACCTAGAGATGATAGGATCTGACCTGTGAGAAGGTTGTGGCTAAGGTCCAAGAGAATCAAATGCGTCAAATTTCCTATATCTGGAGGAATTAAACCTTGAAGGTTGTTAAGTCCCATATTCATTTCAACAAGGTTCATTAGGCTCCCTATTTGCAAAGGTATGGAACCGCTAAGTTGATTTGAATAGAGATGTAGAGAGGTCAAATTGGTTAACTGACCGATACATGAAAGGATTGAACCGGTGAGGTTGTTCTTACTTGTATCCAAAACTACCAGATTTTGAAAGTTTCCAGTTCTGTAGGAATGGAACCATTGATGTAATTACCAGAAATGTTGAGGTGGGTTAGTTGAGTGAGGTTACCTAGGGTAATAGGTAGGAAACTTCCAATGAGATTATTATAGGAGAGATCAAGGTAGGTGAGGCTTGACAGAGTACCAATTTCATCAGGGATGACTCCTGTGAGGTTCGAATACCTGAAAACAAGATGTTGGAGATTTGGCAAGGAAGACCAATTCAAATCATCAAGGATGACTCCGGTGAGGTCAATCTCAATGACACTTCCTACTTCATTGCAAGTGATAGTTGTGAACTTACAGTGGTATCTTGAAGAATATTTCCCCACCAACGGTTGTCGAGTAGAGCTTTCACCTAGGAATGGCAATGGATAACCTACCCTGTGGGTGTCTATGGAGACCCAACCCAAATACATGGGTTTTTCTCTTTTTTCTTGTCCGTCGGGTAGGGTAAGTGATGTTTTTTAAATCTCCATCAGGGATGGGTACCCACTAATTTTCCCATATTTTTTTTTAGGTACATCGGAAAATAATTTCTCCATATGTTTTCACTACTCTACTCCTGAGTAGTATCAGCAAGAGCACGGTATTCGGCCTCGGTACTGGAACGAGCAGTAAGAGATTGTTTCTTGCTGCGCCAAGAAATAAGAGAATCACCCAAGAAAAAGCAGAACCCGGTAGTAGAGCGGCAGTCAGTAGGATCCACAACCAGTCAGCATCCGAGAAAGCACGATGCTAGAGAAAGGAGCGGGGGGAATAATAAAGACCATGAAACAAGGTGCCTTTGAGATAGCGAAGGATACAAACTAATGCAGCATAATGAGGGGTACGAGAAGCCGACATAAACTGGATGACAATATGAACGGCATAGGCAATATCAGGACGAGTAACAGTGAGATAGACAAGACTGCCAACCAGCTAACGATATAGGGTAGTATCAGAGAGAAGAGTGCCATCAAGAGGTGTAAGACGACTCTGAGGCTCCAGGGGAGTGGAGGCAGTCTTGCAATCCGTAAGACTAGCGCTAGTGAGAAGATCAGAGGTATACTTAGCCTGGGAGAGAAAAGAACCCGTGGAACCATGAAAGATTTCAAGACCCAAGAAATAGTTGAAAGGACCAAGGTCTTTCATCTCGAAATGATGGCTAAGAAACCGTTTAAGGCGAAGAATACCATCAATATCATCACCAGTGATAATCATGTCATCCACATAAAGCAGAAGCAGGGTGGTCCCTTGAGCTGTTTTTCGGATAAAACGAGCAGTATCATAAGAATTGGAGATGAAACCACATTCATGAATAGTAGAGCTGAACTTGGCAAACCAAGCGCGCGGAGCTTGTTTGAGACCATATAAAGCACGCTGAAGTTTGCAGACTTTATGAGGTGGATAAGTAGACCCAAGGGGAGGTTGCATGTAGACCTCCTTGGGAAGAACACCATTTAGGAAATCATTTTTTATGTCCAGTTGATAAAGATCCCATTGTTGGGTGGTAGCAACAGCAATCAAGCTGCAAACAGAGGTGAGACGAGTAACAGGAGCAAAGGTCTCCTCATAGTCAATACCATATTCCTGGTTGAAGCCTTTAGCAACAAGGCGGGCTTTGTAGTGCTCAATAGATCCATCAGAACAAGTCTTGATTTTGTATACCCATTTGCAGCCAATGGTAGTTTTGCCAGGAGGAAGATCAACAATGTCCCAAGTATGAGTTTTGTCTAAAGCCTGCAATTTATCAATCATAGCATGCTGCCAAAGAGGATTAGAGCGAGCCTCACGATAGGAGGTAGGTTCATAAGTAAAAAAAGCAGTAGAACCAACAATAGAGTCACGAAGACGAGTAGAAGGTTGGGTTACCCGGTGTGGACGAGCAGAGGGAGGAAGAGCCAGAAGAAGAGACTTAACAGAAGATGAGGATCCCGAGGGAGCAAGAGCAGGACCATCAGAGCGAGCAGGTGCGTGGGAAAGACCAATAAGCAAGGCGGTCTCAAGAGAGGCTGGAAGGGGCAGTGGAGTAAGCTCATCAGAAAACAGATCTGTGGAAGGGTTAGTAAAAAACAGGTCATCAGAGAACAGATCCGTGGAAGGGTCAGTAAAAAACAGAAAGGGTGAGGGAACGGACAAACGGAAAAGAGAGAGAGAGGAAAACATTTTGTGTTCCCAAAAGATGACATGACGAGAGATACAGAGGCGTTGACGAGAGATATAGAGTCGCTGGGAGAGAGGATCCTAACAACGATATCCCTTATGTTCAATACAATACCCCAAGAAGCAACAAAGGCGGGAACGGGGTTCAAGTTCGGTACGTTTATGAGGTTGGAGAAGAACAAAACAAGCAGATCCAAAGACCCTAAGGTTGGTGTAAGGGGGACGGGTGCCATGCAAACGCTCATAGGGAGTGTGATTATGAATGACAGGTGTAGGGATACAATTGATAGTGTAAGCAGCAGTGAGAGCTGCTTCTTCCCAAAAATTTTCTAGACAAGAGGAAGAGAGAAGGAGAGCTCGAGTAGTGTCGAGAATATGCCGATGTTTCCATTCAAAACATCCATTTTGTTGAGACGTACCTGGACAGGAACGATGAGGTTAAGTACCATGACTCTGAAGGAAGGAAAGAAAGTCAAAATCTTTATATTCCATGGCATTGTCTGAGCGAAAAAGCTTAATAGTTTTAGAAAATTGGGTTTTAACCATTGCAGCAAAATTGTAATAAAGTTGTTTGAGCTCAGAGCGATTTTTTATAAGAAACAACCATGTAAAACGGGAAAAATCATCTATAAAAACAACAAAATAGAGTGCGCCTCCCATAGTAGGAGTAGGAGAGGGGCCCCAAATATCAGAATGGATTAGATCAAATGGTGCAAGAGAAACAGACTCACTTTTATTAAACGATAAAGAAGGTTGTTTGGCAAGTTGACAAGACAAACAATCTAAAGTATCAAAACTTACAGGACCTAAATGACCACTAGAAATTAAAGACTTTAATCGACCAACAGAAAGATGACCTAAACAACAGTGCCAAAGCTGAAAATGAGATAACAGAGGAGCAGTGGTAGGAGTTGTGATCCGAGAAGAATCCGGAACATGAAAATGGATGAGTTCATAGAGACGTCCATGCTTACGACCTATCCTAAGAGTCCGGCCCATCCGAGGGTCCTGCACCAAACAACCAGTATGGGAAAAGGTAACAGTTAGACCATACTCACATAATTGACTAATAGAGATAAGATTTAAAGTAAGAGCAGACATAAGATATACATGGGATAAAGATAAGTGAGAGGTGGAAACAGAACCAACATGACTTACAGACAGAAGAGACCCATCCATAGTATGGATAGAAGGAACATGAGGATTAGAAAAGAGAGTAGTAAAAATAGTAGGGTCAAAGGTCATGTGATTACAACTAGCGGAGTCAAAGTACCAGGAAGTGTTACCTGAGGTGACAGACAAAGCAGTAGATGGAGGAGTACCAGAAGTGGAGAGAAATTGTTAGAACATGGCTTTGACATCTGTTTGAGAGAAGACTAGAGTGGAAGGGTCTATAGGGACAGAGGAAGGTAAATCCTCTGAGGCAGCAGTAGTAGTGCGATGAACAGGCATCGGTTTAAACTGAGTCCCAGAATGGTGAGAGTTGCCGCGTGAAAATTCCTGGTGGAAGGACCATTGCGAGAGGCACTGGCGGGATTGCGGAAGCAATCTTGTTGGAGATGACTAGGGCCAGTTTTGTTGCAAAACTGACAAAGGTGAACTGGACAATTAACCAGAAGATGAGTCCATGGAAAACTGCGGTTTTGACAGTAGTTGCAGGCAATTGACCTCTGTGGTGAAGGTGGTGAAGGAGAACTCCGAATTTGGAGAGTAACAAGAACAGAGTCCACAGGGTGCGGATGGAGAGTACCAAACCTGGTTTCCTCTGAAAGTAATTCAGAAATTGCTTGCTCAAGAGTGGGTAAAGGAGTGTGATGAATGAGAGATGCGTGTATTGGCTCAAAATGGGAAGTGAGAGCCATTAGAAACTGAACCAAGCGTTATTGGTCACGGTAAGTAGTAAACAAGGCATCATCCTCAGTATGAGGCCATGGAGGTTCAGAAAGAGCGAGTTGATCCCAAACAGAATACATTTGGGAGAGGAAATCATTTATAGTCTAAGTTGTATCTTGGCGCATACGGTGAAGATGACTCAGAAGCTGATATGGGTGAGCAAGGCCAGTAATCTGATAGTGTTCTTTTAAAAAATCCCAGATGGCCTTTGCCGGAGTGGAAACAGAGTCAAGTTGGAACCGACCAAATTGAAGGCTGATAGATATAGTAGAAGTATTACGAAGCCAAGTGATGATCTGATAGGTTTTACTATCCCGATCCTCCAATCGGTCAACATATTTGGCAGCGGATTCCGCGGTCTCTTAGATGGGTTTGCACACATCCCTAGTGATGATGCGCTAAAGTTTCTTTCCTTTGAGGAAGCCAGACATGGCTTGTGCCCATAAGACATAATTAGTCCCGTCAAGGACAATGGAAATAGGGTGGTTAGAGGAGTCCGGGCGATCCATGATGGAAAAACAACACGATCAAAATAGAAGCTGAAAAAACCGAGGATACTAGTGAATTCAGAAGGTCAAAATTAGTAGGGAACCGGTCTGAACCGACCAGAAAAGTCCAAAAATAGGGCTGAACCGGCCTGGGGAAGATGCTGAGCCAGTTTGAGCTGAATCGGCTAGAGCCGAAGGCAAAGGCACTGTGCGAGTGGCGCGAGCTAAAGGCGAAGGTAGCTGCAGCAAGCGGCTTGCGCTACTGGCTAGAGCAGAGCGAGCGACTAGAGCGGCGTAAGCGAGTAACGCACACGGGGAGAGACGGCTCAAGCGGCTGTGGACGTGTGTAGCGCGTGAGACGTCGAAGGCGGAAGTGGGTGACACGCCGACGACAAATGTGGCGTGTGAGGGCCCGTTAAAGAAGATCTGAGGATGCCGTTGGTGGTGTTGGAATCATGAGAAGATTTCGCGCACGTTGGTAGGTAGTGCAAAAATTTTTGAGAACAAAAAAGATCTGATCAGTGATGAAACAGAGATAACTACCAGAAAATGTGAATTTTTCTGGTTAATGAGCTATATATTTGAAGCTCTGATACCATGTAAAATAAGTTAAGAGAGGGATATTGAGAGAGTAATCTCTGTATTTCAATATATCAGAAACCATAAGGAGAGTCTCCATTATATAGGAGCTTCTATACAAACATCATCATGACACCAAACATATTTATGAAAAAAGGACCGAAAGCAGACTGATCGATCGAAAACAAGAATCCTATCTTAGCTGTATGTCTGTGTTATATACATTAATATATTATACATACATTAATATATTATACATTAGTATATTTATGCATTAATATATTAACAACCAGAAATGTCGAGGTGGGTTAGTTGAGTGAGGTTACCTAGGGTAATAGGTAGGAAACTTCCAATGAGATTATTATAGGAAAGATCAAGGTAGGTGAGGCTTGACAGAATACCAATTTCATCAGGGATGACTCCTGTGAGGTTAGAATACCTGAAAACAAGACGTTGGAGATTTGGCAAGGAAGACCAATTCAAATCATCAAGGATGACTCCGGTGAGGTCAATCCCAATGACACTTCCTGCTTCATTGCAAGTGATGGTTGTGAACTCACAGTGGTATCTTGAAGAAATATTTCCCCACCAACGGTTGTCGAGTAGAGCTTTCACCTAGGAATGGCAATGGATAACCTACCCTGTGGGTGTCTATGGAGACCCAACCCAAATACATGGGTTTTTTACTTTTTTCTTATTCGTCGGGTAAGGTAAGTGATATTCTTTAAATATGCACAAGGGATGGGTCGGGGATGGGTACCCACTAATTTCCCTTTTTTTTCTTTTTTTTTTTCTTTTTTTTTTTTTTACAACCAAAGCTAAATATACATTCAATCTTTTTTCTTTTTCTTTTTAAGGTTCACAACCAAAAATTTTTTTTTTTTTATTTTTTTATTTTTAAGATTCACAACCAAAAGCTAAATATATTCAATCTTTTTTCTTTTCTTTTTTTTTTTAAATTTTGTTTTTTTTTTTTAAGGTTCACAACCATTTTTTTTTTTAAGATTCACAACCAAAACTAAATATATATTCGATCTTATTTTCTTTTATTTTATTTAGCTCAACAAAAAAAATCAAATACACATTAACTAACATTGTCACATTATTCTTGTCAAATTTTATGTATATCTAGAATTTTTTAAATTTATTTAGAAAAATTCTATTCCTACAAAAAAATTCCATCTTCTTTTTTATTTTATTTTTTTAATTTTATGTATCTCCTTCTCCTCTCTATTATTTGATCTTCGATAATCTGAAGGTGAGTTATTACTCTCGTTTTCATCTTCTTCTTCTTTTTTTAAAAAATTTTATTTACATTTATAGAATGAATTTTCTAGTTTCAATATCTCCTGCAATTGTTTTATTCGATTTCTCTCTGATTTGATGGTAACCTTAGATTGAATTTCTCAATTTTCATCTTAACTAGCAATCACCTTAATTAAAATTTTGTACATTTTTGTCTTCAATTTCCATGTTTTGGTTATGATTAATTGCGCATTTTTGATCGATAGCCACAATCTTGTCACCGCTAGATTATCGTCATCGCAAATCGTCATTGCTGTAGTGAGAGGATGAGAGAGTGTGAGAATTAGAACTCTAATTGTCAACAGAGTAGTGAAAACATATGGAGAAATTATTTTTCGATGTACCTAAAAAAATATAGAAAAATTAGTGGCTACCCATCCCCGGTTAAGATTTAAAGAATATCACTTACCCTAACCGACGGACAAGAAAAAAAGGGAAACCCAAGTATTTGGGTTGGGTCTCCATGGATACCCACATGTTAGGTTATCCATTGTCATCCCTACTCTGTTAACAACTAGAGTTATAATTCTCACCCTCTCTCATCCTCTCACTACAGCAACGGCGATTTGCGATGACGACAATCTAGCGGTGACAAGATTGTGACTATCGATTAAAAACGCGCAATTAATCATAACCAAAACATGGAAATTGAAGACAAAAATGTACAAAATTTTAATTAAGGTGATTGTTAATTAAGATGAAAATTGAGAAATTCAATCTAAGGTTACCATCAAATCAGAGAGAAATCCAATAAAATAATTGCAGGAGATGTTGAAACTAGAAAATTCATTTTATAAATGTAAATAAAAATTTTTAAAAGAAGAAGAAGAAGAAGATGGAAACGAGAGTAATAACTCACCTTCAGATTATCGAAGATCAAATAATAGAGAGGAGAATGAGATACATAAAATTAAAAAAATAAAATAAAAAAGAAGACGGAATTTTTTTGTAGGAATAGAATTTTTCTAAATAAATTTAAAAAATTCTAAATATACATAAAATTTGATAAGAATAATGTGATAATGTTAATTAATGTGTTTTTGATTTTGCTGTTGAGTTAAATAAAATAAAATAAGATTGAATGTATATTTAGGTTTGGTTGTGAATCTTAAAAAAATTAAAAAATTGAATGTATATTTAGCTTTGGTTAAGATTGAATTTTTCCAAAATAAATTTAAAAAATTCTAGATATGCATAAAATTTGACAAGAATAATGTGATAATGTTAATTAATGTGTATTTGATTTTGTTGTTGAGTTAAATAAAATAAAATAAGATTGAATGTATATTTAGCTTTGGTTGTGAATCTTAAAAAAATTAAAAAATTGAATGTATATTTAGCTTTGGTTAAGATTGAATTTTTCCAAAATAAATTTAAAAAATTCTAGATATACATAAAATTTGATAAGAATAATGTGACAATGTTAATTAATGTGTATTTGATTTTGTTGTTGAGCCAAACAAAATAAAATAAAATTGAATGTATATTTAGCTTTGGTTGTGAAAAAAAATTAAAAATAAATAAAAAAATTATTACAAAATTGAACCATTTTTGCACATAATTTTACACAACACTCCAATCCAATTATTACTCAATTAATTTATGCATTAACTATTTAAGAGAAAATATTTCAAGACATTATGTTTGGTTTGGTTTTGGGAGAGTAGTTTTTAAAAATTGTTTTGGGGAGAGAGTTTAGAAATTTTTTTGGTTTGTTTGGTTGTGTATTTTGAAAGTAGTTTTGGAGTTTTGGAGTTTGGGAGTTTGGAATGATTTAATATTTTGTTAAATCGAAATTAAAAACACATTACATGTTTATAATCAAAATTTTTAAAACTTAATTTAAATAAATATATTTTATGTATTTAAATAAAATCATAGGTAAAAAAAATTATGATTGTTGAATTTTATATTCACATACATAACACGTATCACTGTTAGAGAAACATTCAAGTTATGAGTATTTTATGCTTAAGACCTTATTATTTAAAATGAATAATTATATTATCATACAACACAAAGTAAAAATAAAACTAACTAAGATTTTAAAAAGAAAAGTGATGTTATTTTTTTTGTAATTTAGCAATTTAAGAATATAAAAAAAAAAATTGCTGGAATTTATAGGTTATAAAAGAAGTTGAAGTGATAATCGAGAAGCGTGTGCTCAGACATTCGCGTTGGGATGAGGTTAGCCGCCGAATTTTGGCTAACTTTTCGAGTCCGAAACCAAACACTCCAGCCAACTGTCGATTAGTGGAGTGCTTGGGTGGCAATTCTGAGGGCCGAATATTGGGAGTCGCTGAGATGCCGAATATGTCGAACTCTAGGTCGAAATTTATAGCACTCGGCGTCATCTTAGACGCTCGAACCCTATCCTATTCGGCCCAATAGCCGGTCGAGCAAGGGGCCGAGTGAAAAGCGATTTGTTACAGTTGAAGCCGAATAGCGAATTAAAAGTGAACCCGATCCCGAGGCCCAAGAAAGAAAAGATATAAATAAAAGGACATCAGCCAAGAAGAGGTATGTGAGAACTATTAAGCTTAACCTAGAATACAAGTAATCTTGAATGTAGAGACTGACTTGCTCGTCGGAGTGCTAATTCCGGCACCCCCGACCGAAGTGTTTATTCCTTTTCAGGTGACTAGCAGAGAATCACGAGCGTCCCCCAGGATTAGAGGAGTATTTCCAAACCATTTCTCCACAATTGGCGTCATCTGTGGGAATACTCAAATACATCCATGGCGGGCGTAACAGAAGACCCTCCGATAGTCACCGATGAAACCACGTAGAGAGACGACCTCACTCCAACAACCATGCTTGGACCGGAGACCATCGCCGCAAGACGCGCTTTGAACTTTGCCTCACCCTCAACTTCGGAGCATGAGGCAATGCAGGCAATCATGGAACAGGCAAAGAAAAATGAACAGAGGTTAGAGAACATGATTGCTGAGAACGAACATCTCCGTCAAGATCTGGCCTTGGAGGTGGCGAAGTCCAAACAAGCTGTACGCCTAGATCCCGAGCGACCTCCGAGGGCAGCTGGTCTACGACCCCGAGCTCGACAAGACTACACTGAAAGTGACTCCGACTCATTATCCCCGAAGCCCAAGAAAAAGGGGCCACCTGAAACTACCAGTTCTTCTGAAGAAAGTCCCCGTATAAGGCATAAGCGAAGAAGAAACAGTTCAGATGAAGAAGACCAGCACAATCCCTTTGTACGACAGATTGCAAAGGCAGTGCTTCCCAAGAAATTCAAAGCACCATCATTCACCTTGTAGGACGGTAAATCAGACCCCACCGATCACATCCGCCATTATAAGCAAGCCATGACGCTGTATGCAGATGATGAGGCTCTTATGTGCAGAATATTTCCGAGCAGTTTGGGACCACTACCTATCAGGTGGTATTATAAACTGAAGCCGGCCTCGATTAAAGGCTTCCACCAACTCCAAAAATCCTTCAGGGTGAGGTTTATCACCAATAAGGCCCAGCCAAAGCAAGTCGATTCCCTCTGGGCAATGCAGATTCAACAGGGGAAACCCTTCGCACGTATTCGGCGCGGTACTGGGAATGTTTTAATCTAGTAGACGATGCTTACAATGACTCTATGGCCATCATCGCCTTCAAGATGGGACTACATCTCGACAGTGCCCTCCGCAGCTTATTGACCAGACGGCCCCCCAAAATAGTTTGGTCGTTGATGAAGAAAGTTAAAGAATACTGTAAGGTGGAAGATGATGCCTTGCGGGTTAAAGCCAGAAATTTGCCCAACAAGACAGCTCCTGTTGAAATTGCTCATCCGTTAAACTCTGTAGCACCTCAGAGCCCTGAACCACAGCATCAGGCAAAACGAGATAAGAGACGGGATTCTCGCCGATCAAGCGATCAATGCTCCCACCGAGCAAGTGAACAGCTGCAAGTCGATAGCAGGCGCACAAGGCGCGCCGACAAGAAATATATTGAGTTGTCAGAGCCAATTAGCATGGTCATGTCCAAAATCCAACATCTTCCATTCTTCAAATGGCCGTCAAAAATGATGGGACCTCCCGACACGCGAAGATGGGATAGGCGGCGCGAGTATCACAAAGATCATGGCCATGATACTAAGAGTTTTTATGCCTTGAAGGATCACCTGGAGGAATTAGTACAGGATGGTCGGCTACAGCAGCACGTCCGAAAAGGCAGCTCAACGAAAGCAATAGCCTTAAAACAGGATTCCCCTCCACTCGGCGTGATCCACATGATATACAGCCTGCCAATTTCATCCGCGGTGCATACCATTCAGTCAAATCCCGACCCTCAAAATCAACTCACTCCAGCTGGGAGCATTACTTTTGATGATTCAGATTTGGCCAGAGTAACATTGCCCCACACTGATCCCTTGGTAATTGAGTTACGTGTAAACCGGTTCACTGTTGAGCGCGTACTCATTGACCCAGGGAGCATATCGGAAGTCATGTATTACAAGACATTCATCAACCTCGGCTTCTCTGAATCGAACCTTTCCCTAGCTCCTTACCCTCTATTCGGCTTCAACACCAATCCATAATATCCGTTGGGGAAAATTACACTACCCGTTCGAGTGGGCTCCCGAACGGTGGCCATGGAGTTCTTGGTCGTCAAGCTGCCGTCGCCGTATAATCTCATCATGGGGCGATCTTGGTTGCATACTATGCAGGCCGTGCCAAGCACCTATCATCAGCTGCTATGCTTCCCGACAGAATGCGGCATTGAGCAAATCCGTGGCTCCTAGAAATCGGCACAAGCATGTTACCTCCTTGCCAAAAAAATGCCAAAGGAGCTACAGGTGAATTCCATTGAGGTGCCGGATCGAGAGAGCCTCGACGATGTTGGGTGGCTCCCAAATGAAAAGGCCACGGAAGGCTTAGACCGAGTTGAAATCGATGGAAGCCTAGACAAGTTCTTCATGGTCGGCGCCTCTTTGAGTTAGGCCGACAGACAGCAGCTAATATCTTTCCTGCTCAGCAACCTCGATGTCTTTGCGTGGACTCCGTACGAGATGCCGGGTATAGATCCGTCA
>NW_021026470.1:55794-66558 GCF_004153795.1 Camellia sinensis
AGACTGTTTAGAATTATAATTTATGTATTTTTATTTGTAATGTTCAGGTTTTGAATGGAGGTGGACGATATAAAAACTGGTGTTGTTGAAGGTGTTTCAGCAAGTGATGTCAGTTGTATTGAACTTGCTTTGCCTAATTTATTTTCTCAGTTGAGGTTGAGATACAAATAAAAGAGTATTAAGGTTGATAAAATATCGATAAAATATTTTCCCTTTTGCGCACCCAATGCCAATGGATTGGTCAAAGTAAATGTTTATGATCAGAGGCTAGATGGTAATGACAGTCTACAGGCATGGTTTCTTTTTCCCGTGGATTGTCAATGCGAGTTAATCTATTATTGTTCAATTAATGACAAACAGGTGCCATGAATGGTAAAGTATCGACTTGAAAATTTGAATATTATGGAAATAAAATTTCTCATAAATTATTGAGAAAATTACATATTAATGAGATTCTTCCAACCCCTATGCCACGCATAAATTATTGAGAAAATTACATATCAATGAGATTCTTATAAAATACTAGTTGTTGGCCGGTCATGTTGATGCACGTGTTTTTTTATCGGTTGTTAAATATTATAATTATACTTGTCTCTTAAATTAATATATGTTATATATACAAAGTACAGAAATTTGTATGAATAAATTGATTTGTACTGAAAATATAACTAAAGTAATGAATATATATGCAGTTGAAGAATTTAAATGATAAATAAATTTTTTTATAAATATAAATATTAATTTATAAGTAGATTGTTGATATCACAATCTTATCTTAAACAATAAACAATAAACAATAAGCAATAAGCAAGTCCTTTAAATATACACTACAACAAATAAGAGTTTTAGAGACTAAATATTTTGGCCTCTAAAGGTAAAAATTTTGTTGCAAAAAATATTTAGGGACCAATTTCTATCGTCACGAGAATAGTCGCTAAAAGGTCATTCCGAAAAGTCCAGAACAAGACTTTTAGCGACAAAATTTTGAAAATGTCACTAATAAATAGATTTTAGAGACAAAATAATTTGGTCTCAAAATAATCTATCTTTTGAGACAAAAAATTTGGTCTCAAAAGGATAATAATTCATCACTAATGTCTAATTTTTGTTACTAAAAATATAATAACATCACTTTTCGCAACAAAATTATTTGGTCCATAAAATATAATTTTGTCCCTAAATTTTGGTCTCTAAAACTTTAATTTTTTGTAGTGATATAATGTTACACAAATTTTTTTCTTTCAATTTTTCACTTCAATTTTTCATAATTCGTATCTATAATACAATTGAAGGTATGAAATTAATTACACAATTTTGTTTAATAGTTCATCTCATAATACAAATTCATTGAACTCACTATTGCATATTATTTGTATATTATTGGTGTAAGAATGTATTAATATCAATATGTAATATATTTTTATACATCAAGAGTTGTTGAGTCTCGTTTCATTTGCTACGAATATCTTGCATGATGAAAAATATAATATTAGTCATTAGTATATTTTCATTTATGTAGAAAATATAGAATAAATTTTTTTTTAAAAAATAGAATGATATTGCATCTTAATATATCGATCGATATATGTTTTCACGATATTTATAAATCTATACTTATAAGTGTTTGCATAGTCACTTTCATGAAATTATAAAGTTACATAATTTATTATGTCATATGTTAGTAATCAGCATATAATAAAAATTGATCGAAACTTTTTATTTGATGTACTTACTTTCTACATTATTGAGTTGCTGCGATACTATTTGTGTCACGACCCAAACCCGTCCCTATAAGTTTAGTGTCGTAATCGGCCAGTAATCCTTGGATTTCCAAAGGCCTATAAACAAATCATGACATAGTAAGGGACTGCGGAAACAAATATAGAAAATATACATAGTCCATTGAGCTGTGTAGGAATATATGGGATATAAATTTAAAACTTAGATACATAAGAGTAACGTCATATATATAGTAGTCACACGTCACCAAAATTACGTATACAGAACTTACAAAACATGTTTAGACAAAACATAAGAAACTACAAAAGTCCCAATGACTTTGTTAGGTTTTTATTCTTGGCAATCCCGGTTGACAAAACTCCTTTCAGTTGTACTTGCTTTCGCACTTTTTATTTCAGTGAGGTTATGAGTTTTTAGTTGCGAATCCAACCCGAATTATGCCTTGCAGAGAAGTTTGTGATGTTAATACTTTCAAGATTGCCACTTCGCTGATTATGACGGGGATCGAGTTGCCCGGTCAGCTCGCAGGGGTCCAGGGGGCAGTGCCCCTTGGTGGGTCCGGGGTAGCGCCCCCGAGACAAAATGCAAAATTGCTTTCGAAGTTGCATGTCCGCCCTTGCTCGCTCCAGCGAAGGAGTCCTCGCTCGAGCGAATGCTGCGTCTGTAGAAAAACCTGAAAAGGACAATTGTATGCAAGAGCGCAGGTTGCGTGGCTCGAGTGAAGCCACTTTTGGAAAACACGCGTTTTTGGTGCCTCGCTCGAGCGAGAGAGTCTTCGCTCAAGCGAGCTTCGCAGTCCCATATTTCTATAAGTACGGGTTTCTGTCAGATTTTAGGATTACTTCTTCAGATCTTCTTTTCGGATATTAAGGTTTATATCTGGGGATAGTTTGCTAGTTTTCTTTGATGTTTAATTGAGTATTCAACTCATGGGTTAAGAAGAAAACACCAAAGGTTTGTTTGTTCATTCTATACAAAAGAGAGAGTTGTTCTTCCGTGGATTCTGAAGAATTTGAGCCTGAAGCTTTGGTGGATTTTGAAGTGGCTCATCGTCAAGACAATTCCGAGGTGAAGACGGGGTTGGAAGAGACACATAGGGGTTGGTTCAATTCGGGCATGGATTCGCTAGGTAATTGGGAGTATACCTGTGTAATTCCTTTATGTTCTTTTAGTAGATTGTTTTGTGGCTTTTGTTCGTGATTTTTTTTATCACAATTGGAGGTGTCCAATTGTGATTTTTTCACGTAAAATCGTTGTGTCGATTGGTCTTGATTATTTGATTGGGATTGTTATATACTGTTTAAAATTGATACATAATCACAAATCAACATCTAGGGGATTTCTAGATTTTTCGGACTTGTTTTTCATAAACTTGATTGGATCACAAAAGGGAACCTCCTCGGACGGCACAGTGGCTAGCTGATCCAAACCCTCCAGGCATCAGCTTAGGCCTGGTTACGCGCCTGCACACCTACATACATAATATAAATAGTGAGCGGAAGCCCAATGAATAATAACGGGGTAAAAAATTAGTGAATGATGTCCCATAATTGATTTCATATCAAATACAAGTTCAGATTCGTATACTTGACCAGATATCATAGCAGCTATATGTGGTACAGCCATTTACCTATCATATTATATCAATTCTTGCATAGTCGGTACCGACGACCACATAGGTCCACATCTTGTACACAAGTAGCCATGGTATTGTTACCTCCATGCGGGGGTCATGTGAAGATAAACCTCGGTATTGTTACCCCTGGGCAAGGGCCACATGAGTATAAGCCACAGTATTGTTACCCCTGGGTGAGGGCCACGTGCATATTGGCCACGGTATTATTACCCCCGGGCGAGGACCTTGTGAACTAAATATGCCATAAATACATTTCAGAAAAATGGATATTCATTCATGATTCACAGAATAGCATTTCAGAAAATAGATCATATCATTTCAGTTAGAAAATACTTATAATCAAACATAACTTTACAGAGTTATTACTCACAAA
This sequence comes from Camellia sinensis, assembly GCF_004153795.1. NCBI lineage: Eukaryota > Viridiplantae > Streptophyta > Magnoliopsida > Ericales > Theaceae > Camellia > Camellia sinensis. Next base: position 59,544 of record NW_021026470.1, read on the forward strand.
TGGCTCCAAAAGCAAACAGACAGAGCAGACAAATCAGATAGCTTACGGCGTGTGACCTACACAAACATAACAGATACGCAGATTGAAACACACACTCAGAATATACTTAACTCATTACATTTCGTTCTTAGTGTGTTTCTAAGTCTTATCCTCATTATTATGTCTTAATCTTTGCTTAAAAATGCTTAGGATGCAATGGGGATGGTACAATGCACTTGAGAACACTTAACAAAACTTGTTGAAAATAGGGGTCTCGCTCGAGCGCAACTTCCTTCGCTAGAGCAAACGTTAAAAAATGTGAGTGGTTGCTTGAGCGCAACTTAGTTTGCTCGAGCGGTCTGTAAACTTTGCAAAAGTATTGGTTATTTGATTTTTCCACTGGACGCTCGCTCGAGCATGAGACTGAGGTCCTTACTCGAGCGTAACTCTTGTCACTCGAGCAGTCTACAAAATGTGTAAACTTTTGGAAGCATGCAATTTATGCTCGAACAAACTTTTTGTCGCTCGAGCGAGGCTGCAAAATACAGAGTGGCCACTCGAGCCTAGGTTCTGTTGCTCGAGCGGAGAGTAGAATTCTGCAATTTCCAAATTACACTCCCAAGTTCAAAATCCGAATTCAAAGCTTTAAAATGCAACCTTTGGGCCCCAAAACTTGAGAAAACATGTCTAAACTTGTAAAACATGGAGAATTAAAGACCATTTCATCAAATCAAGGCCCATAAGCATGTCAATTGTACAAACTTAAGCTTGAAATGTGAAAGCATATCATGAATATGACATGCATAGAATTATTTGAGCTCCAAGTTTCCAAATCCTGAGCAAATGAGATGTTTAGGTCAAAAACATGTTGAATTTCTTGAGAATCAACTTGCAAATTTATGAGAATTATGCATACATGCATGATACACTCCCAAAGTCATCTATCCAAGTTCAATTCTTGTCTTAATATAGAATTTCTTTTGAACTCATGAGTTGGCTAACTTAATTACATCATCAAAAGCTTGAATTCTCACCTAAACTTCCCAATTGAGCTTCAAGTGGTCCAATTCTTGAGTGATCAAGCTAATTCTCCATAGTTCCCTTCAATTCTCTATCAAGTCTCTATGGTTGAAGTCAAGTCTCTCTCTTTCTCTCATGTGTATGTAGACACCCCATTTTTGACCACCCTTAAGACTTGGGTGCCACTGATTGTTTACTTGGTGATGAAAGTTGTGCAGTGCAAAGGTTCGATTTCTTCGGAAAGGAGATAGTCAAATCCCAACCTTACACCCCAGTTGTGGACCAAAACTAGTTTGACCAAAGATTTTAGACCTTAAAACTCTCTTTCAAAATATTTTTGAAAAATGATTTTATGATGTTCTGAGGCTCGCATTTCGTTAAATGTTGCGCTTTTCGGTAAACTGAGCAAGAACAAGTGAAAATAAATGAAAGAGCAGTGAAATCTTTGAAAAAATCTTCAAAACATCTTTCTTAAAGGTTTGGAGTTGAAGAAAATGGGAGAGGAGAGAATAAAACAAGTTTGGGAGAAGTTAGGCATGAATCTGGTAGGATCGAAACTGAGCGGTCTTCACTCAAATAGGCATAACTTTTTCATAGTTGGAATGTTTATGTGAGGATGCCACCATTGGAAAGAAGACTTCCAGGGATTTAATTTAGGCTCAAGAATGACCTGCAAAGGAGTCCAGATGAAGAAGTTATGTCCAGTTGAAGTTGGGCCCAAAAAGTAGATTTTTCTGTCCAACCAGAGGTGAAGGATGCTGACCATAAATGGGATTTTTTGGCCATGTGCCGGCCACCAATGGCTTATGCTGACCCCTTTCCATCCAAGAGTGTCCCATGCCATCCAACAATGATCAAGTGCCGGCCATCAGTGAAGAAGTGTCGACCATTGATGTCAGAAAGTAGATTTTTGCAGATATTTGTTGTCCAACTGTTCCAGCTGTCTCTCTTGAGATATTTTCGACCAAGACTTGAATTCTTCTATATATAGAGGGCCTTCTCTATGGTTCAAGGGTTAGAAATTTTTGGTGAGAAAAAATTCACTCTCACTCTCTCTCTCTCTCTCTCTCTCTCCCTATTTTAGGCTTGAAAGTGGGAAATCTCTACATATTTGCATACAACCTCTTGACCAAATACCTTCATCTTGGAGCTGACGTCCTTTGAGGTCCTATTTGAGGTCTAAATCTTGGTTTTAACTCAGAAACCTTGATGTTTTGTTGTTGTGCTTCAAGGGTAAGAACTTGTCCCTTTTAAGGTTTGTTTTGGTTAAGTGCTTTGCCATCTCTTTACACTATTTTGAGGCTGGTTTTGGCATGTAAAAAACTCTGTTTTTAAGGTTCAAAAATGTTGGTTTGAGCCTTATGTGGTTAGGGGGTGGTTACCTCCCTTTGCTCTTTGGCTTGCAAACCCTTTAGAGCCTTCTTTTAAAGGATTTTGAGTCCATCTCTTTTGGCCTTAAAACCACTGAATTCCAAAGGAATTTTAGTGGTAGAAAGCTTGTTTTGAGGTCCAAAATGGGAGGGGATGGCCTCCCCTCCTTGTCTTTCTATGCCATGCCTTGTTAGCACTATAAAGTAACATCTTTTAATGGCTTATGTTAACTTAGTTCAAGCATGTTTTTGGCTATATTTTAACATGTTTAAACTCTATTTTTGGCTGGTTTGACCACTTGTTGCTTGCATCTTGCACTTGTAGTGTAATTTTGCTTGCTAGCTTAATGTACTTGATGCTTTAGCCTACTATTCTAGCTTATTTTGGCTACACTCTAGCATGTTTTTGCTCATGTTTTGACATGCTTTAGGACTGTTTTGAGTGATCTTGGGCCTTTGAGGCTTGCTTTGCATAGCTATAGTGTAAATGGCTTCACTAGCTTTGTGTTTTAGGCCCTTTAGTATGCTTTGCTTGTGGTGTTTGCATGATATATCATCATTTAGCATGTGATTTCAGAGCTTATTCCTTTGTCACACTCTCACATATTCCACTCTTTCATTACTTTTGAGAGGTGTGCTTTGTGCCTTATTTGTGAGCCAATGCATGAACATGATTTTTCTTGCTTTTCATGCTATTATCTCAGCAGATTTCAGCCACTGTTTTGGCATGCATGAAGTCTGTTTAGGGCTGGTTCTGTCCATTGAGGATTGTATTGCATGGGTCTAGTGTAAAGCACTTCACTAGCTTTGATGCTTAAACCTTTAAACATGCACGTTATGGGTTATTTTCGTGGTTTTAAGTTACTTAGCATGTCATTTCAATACTGAAATGTATGTCATTGCACTCCATGGTTTCAATCTTTTACTTGCCTTGAAAGTGATCTTAAGCCCCTTGTTGGCTTGGGCATCGAATTGAGGCTCTCATGCCTAAAACCTTTTCTTGAGGGTTTCTACTAACCAACAGCATGAGGCTTCTTTCATGCTTAAGGTGCGTGTGGCTAAGGCCATCTTTCCAATTAGAAGACTTTTCACATTGGACTTAACCGGTTAAAGGACTAATTGGTAATGTAAAATGTGTAAACAAGAATCGAATCAAGTAAAACATGCCCAGATAAGCATGTTGCATGTGTGCATTGTATTGTGTTTAATTGGACGTTATATTGAACACAAGGTGAATTGGTCCATTTCATACTCAAAGTGATGAAAATGAGCCAATTCCCTTTGTCCCCATTACCTTTGATCTTCCATGATAAGGTAGTGGTCTTAGAGTCTTGTTTGTCTTGCATTTATTGAAATTTGTGCAAGTTGGATCTTTGGCCATCATGCATTGAGATGCTTGATTGATGGTCTTGGATCTAATGGTGCAACTCCTTTGATATTTTGAGGTGATAAGGAGCGGGCATGGTACACACATACCCTTGGGAGACCCTCCCTTTTTCTCTTGCTTGAGCTCTGTTGTAGAATGGTGATGCAGCACACCAGTGGCCGGCACCGTTTCATTGTTGGCTGGCAGAGGCCCACTCTTGGCCGGCAATGCACTTTTTTTGGCCGGCAGATGGCCAGCAGCAGCTCTTTATGGCCGACAGGCCACTGGTGGATTCCTCAGAGTTGGTTTTGTAAGGTGGAGCAGAAACTTCTTCAAGACACCCTGCAAATAGAGCCTCTCAAGAGCAAACCGGAAGGCGTTTCGAGGTGGCAACCGAGAGCATGCATCCTTCATTGTTCAGAGTAGAGCTGGGGTAGCCTGGTTTACATTTGCATGCTTAGTTGGCTTTGTAATTTGATTAATTAATTTGCTCATTAGTTAAAGTGTTGTAATAATTAGTAATTAGTTTGCTAGTTATTCGTTTAGTCTGTAATAATTAGTCTAATTAGTTTTATTAGATTAGTAAATTAGCTTAGCTTAGATTAGCTTAGTTAATTCATTCGGACCTTCCTCCGAGAGGGCGCAACGTTGTAAAAGGTGTGTGTGTGTGTGTGTGTGTGTGTGTGTGTGTGTGTGAATGTCTTCCAACCCCACGTCTTTCTCCCTTTTATTTACCCGCTTTTGGTGGTTAGATTAGGGCATACCTTATGCTTGCATACGTGCATCATTCATTTGTCTTGCATGCACCGAGCTCGGCACATCATTCAAACTGCATTGTATTTCAATACCTATTTGAATACATGTTATCAAGTGTTTCATTCATATGCCATCTTAGATAGCCGAGCCTATTTACTTGCATTTTGGCATGTGTTGCATTAGGTATTTTAACATAGCTAGGATCATGCATGATTTCTAACTAGTTCTCTATTTTGGCTTGGAGTACATTGTAAGTGTTTTTGCTTTAGCATACTTGCATGTGTGTGAGTGTTGCCATGATAGTATGCTTGCCATGAGGCTATTTGCTTAAGTGATTTAACTGCATGAATGCCTGTAGATGAAGGCTTCATCACTTGAATTGGAACAATTCATCAAAATGTGAGTTTTAAGCCCACTTGGAGTGGCAAATCATCATGTTTTAAGCCCACCTTGTTTGGTGGCAAATCCGCATTTCTATGCCCACTTGAGGGTGGCGAATTCAAATAATTTTCGAAAACAAACATGAGATGTTTTGTTCCAATTTGAGCGATTTAATTTATACTTGTGTGTTGTGCGCATCACATAGTAAGTTAGTTAATAATTGGAATAAGAACACATGTGTTTATAAAATAACATATCATGCTTAGTAGAGGCCGATCCTTTGATCGGGCGAGCGGGGGTGCTCATTTCAGGACCTTTCCTGTAGACACCCCATTTTTGACCGACCTTAAGACTCAGACGTCACTGATTGAGCGCTTGGTGATGTTGCATAATGTGCTCGTTCAGAAGTTTCAGAGTCACGACCGTGAGCCCTGCCTCCGGACTTTCGAACCCTCTTCTGTGCCTTGTCTCGGTTTGCGAACCAGACTCGGTTTTCTCTGTTTCTTTTCCTGAAGGGAGGGAGAGGTCCCGTAGACCATCTCTCAATGTCCGTAGGCTACCCATTTTGCCCATTTCGGAGTCCGATTTCCGGTTTTTCGGAATCGTTGGCCATGTGCCTCGGTTCGGGACGCCTAACATCTCCGTTTGCCCCGGTTTTGGCATACCTCCTATTTACTCCCTTTTGAGGGACACTGGGGTCTGAGAAACCCACTTCGTGGCCGAATGCCACTTTCGGTGCTTATCAGCCCATTTTCGGGACCCGAACTGCGCGTTTTGGCCCCCGAACATTCGTTTTGCAACGGTTTTCGTTCATTTTTGGCAGGTACCTCTGTTTTAATCACTGGGAAGGTGTAGAAGGGTGGGAGGCCAGTAATTGTTGCAAGCAACCAGTTATATATCCTCCAACGCCTCCGTGCCCATTTTTCACACTTCGGTAATGTTGAACACCTTGGGGCCATTTTCTTGAACTTTGAACCATCATACTTGTGATGTACACACTGGGAGGACCCTAAAAGTTGGTGGCCGGCCACTAATGTTGCTTGACCTTTTTGAACCCTCCTTCCGAGCCATGTTGAACACCTTGGGGCCACTTTCTTGAACTTTGAACCACATATTTGTGTGCACACACATGGGAGGACCCTAAAAGTTGGTGGCCGCCACTAATGTTGCTTGACCCTTTGAACCCCTCCTTCAGAGCCAATGTTGAACACCCTTGAGCCACTTTCTTGGACTTTTAAACCACAGGGTTATGTTGAGGGCACATGGGAGGACCACCATTATGTGGTGGCCGGCCACTAAACCAACTTGACCCTTTTCACCCCTAGCCCGCCGGCTAGGGATGTGGCTGGCCGGCACCTGCAACAAAAATACCTGGCCGGCCATGATCCTCACACTGTTCACTTTACAGCTGTGTAGCTGTTTCCCCCAGAAATATCCAATCCGAGGGATATTTTGTGGGGGAAAATTGCCTAATTTTCCCCACCTTTGCCCTCCTTTACTCCCATTTTTGTCCTTATAACCAGCAGGTGATATCACATTTAGGGGTTAGAAAAAAATTGCTTCAAGCCTTGATACACTTATCTCACTCCATCTCTCTATTTTTCCTTGAAAATTCCTAAGCTACACCTCATTTTCTTCATCACCACCAAGCTCTAAACCACCACTCCATTCCGCAGCAAGGGGAGGAATTCCAGCAGCTAAGAGGCAACAAATTTGGTCCAAGAAGCAACAAAAGTATTGATCTTCAAGGTGAGTCCATTTTCCTCCTATTTTCTAGTTCATTTTGCACCATTCCTCTAGCCATCATGCTTACTGTTTTGAGCTCCGCAAAACTGAAAAGGTCATTTTTTGAGCTCATTTCATGTCTCATTAAGGGCTCAACCCTGTTTGAGCCCTCCATCTTGCACTTGCTTCAATACTCTTTGTATGTCAATATTTTGCATGCTTTTTTTAACCTACGTGTGATCTATTTTGGAGTTTCTCATGAACTGTAAGTAGGCTTATTTGAGCCCTCTTCAACATTTAAGAAGGGCTCATCTTTTTTTGGACCTCCATGTACCACTTGTCTTTTAATCCATCTTGGTCCCCTATTCTTGTATGACTTGGAATCCTATCTTGGTTCCATTTTTGGTCATTTTACAGA
>NW_021026470.1:94943-121765 GCF_004153795.1 Camellia sinensis
CATTTCTTGGACCCAAAAAAGGAAAATTTTCAGTGCTCACAACCTGACATGTATGATTTCAAATCAGAAAATCGAACAAGTATGTTAATCTAACTCTCATATTGGTCAAACTTGTTTTAGTAGAAAGCCAAAAAAAAAAAAATGGTCAAAATAATGAACTAGGGGCACAGTTGAGTCAGGTTTTCTGTCTTTTCCCCGTTGTCAACATACTTGCCAGAAAGGGCACCATACTTGCCAGAAAGGGCGCCGTTCTCACCAGAAAAGGCGTAACTGAAGCTAATAAGCAAAGGGTCGAAAACTCTCTCATCCTCCAAGCAGCGAGGTACCAAGCCATGTGCAAAGCACAAATTGGAATGGATCAGGGTATTCTACTCCCTCATCTGGACAGGTCTGATCACATCCAAACTGGCCAAGGGCATCGTCAACCGATGTTAATTGCAGATCTGCTGCACCTCCTGTCGCATCACAACCCATCTGTGGGAAAGCTCATTAATTATGAGTGAAAGAAGGAGAATCTGGCAGCATGCCAGGGGCAAGAGCCCGCAACTTCCTGTTTATCCATCAACCACCCAGGGGAGGGATAAAAAAAGAGAAGAGATTGAAGAATAGAGAGATGTGCGTTGAGAGAAAAAGTGAGAAAAAGGCTTTTTCAAAAAACTAGAAATTGAGTGCCAGAGTGATGTGAGAATCACAAATAAGAAAGGGTGGGAAACAATACCCGAAGAAATAGGCTCCCATGAACTGAGAGGTCTCTCGCCATTGGAACACATTCGAGTGTTGTGTTTGTTGTTTTTGTTTGTCTCGATTCTTGTTTTGAGTTGTTTCAAGTGTCAATAGATGTGTTTAGGTTGTTTTACCTTTGTTTTCATTTGTTGAGTCGTGGTGTGCTGTGTTCAGTTGTAGGCTCAATACCCAGTTGGGAGCTCATTTCTCAATTTCAATTTCAAAATAAATCATTTTGTGCTCAGAGTGCTGTGCCGTTCTCTACATTTGTGCAAAACAAGATTTGTTCTTTCATAAAACTGTAGGGTTCAACCCAAGTCATGTGAGAACAGTAGAACAAGGACCTATATGAAGCTATTTGGGTTCCAGACTGCAAAGCAAAAGAAAAGAGGGAAAATGCGGAGCATCTGAGTGTATGTTTCAACTTTAGAAAATTCCAAGATTGCATTCTGAATGTAGCTCCTCAGTATGAGTGTGCCTCTACCTCAAGCTCAAGTTCAAGCCTGCTTCAAGCTAGAATGGCGATCAGAAGTGCTCTCCCTGAGTACTATTCCATGCCAAAGACATCTTGGCTGTGTTTGCAATGAGTTCCTAGCAGACCAACTGAGACGGTGGAAACTAGAGTTCGAATGGCTGATGCCTAGAATGCAAAGGTTCGGGATTTCTGAGACTAAAGCCTAGTTTAAATACCCAGGGGTGTATCCCTAGCTTGAAATTTGTATGGAAGCCCCATAGGTTGAGGTAGCCGGTATGTGCCTCAATTCTGGATACTGAACCAATCTAGTCTGTCACCCTGTTGGAGAATAGGGAAAGTTGTGAACATGGCCAGGAACAAAGGTAGTTCCGATGGTTTGGAAACGCAAGATGCAGAAGCAGGAGATCTCCAACAGCAAGAGGTGAAATCTCCCATTTGCCCTGAATCTGCCATTGCTGGCCGATGAGATTAATTTGTGGCCGATGGGTGGTCGGTGGCTTCCTGGAGTGGCTGGCAAGCCTCTGATGCTCTCCTTGGTTATTGTTTTGCTATTTTGTGCTTGAATCCCTTAAGAAAATACAAGGGAAGTACATTTTTTAAGCTCAAGTGGCCTGCGCGGAAGCTCCGGACTGTGTTTTCAGCATGTGATGCTCAGCACGTATGAGGTGCATCCTTTTAAATTGTTGCAACTCCTCCGAGAGGTAAATCGGAGGTTGTGTTTGAATCGGTCTTGTCAAGACACGCATTTCTTCATTGAACATATTGCATCGAATATGCATTGATTACTGTGCACAGAATATGTATGTTACATTGCGTTGCATTGTACTTGCACTTCTTATACTTGCATTCTCTATGCATTTCTTATACTTGCATTGTACATGCACTTCTCATGCTTGCATCATATATGCATTTCTTATACTTGCATTGTACATGCACTTCTCATGCTTGCATTGTACATGAACTTCTCACACTTCTTACACTTGCATTGAATATGCACTTTAATATCTTGCATGGAACATGCATTTGTTACTCCCGCATCGGACATGCATTCATTATTCTTGTATAGGATATGTATCTTGATATTGCATAGAGCATGCATTTGTCATCTTAGCATTGTATATGCACTTCTCACATTAGCATGGTACATGCTATCAACCTTGCATGGAACATGCATTCCTATCCTATTGTATCTATTAAGTTTTTTTCTTATGCAGGAACGATATTGTATGTACGGTTGTGGAGAAGTGGTTTGGAAATACTCTTCTGATCCTGAGGGACGCTCATGATCTTCTACTAGTCACCTGAAAAGGAATAAACACTCCGGTCGGGGGTGCCAGAATTAGCACTCCGACGGACAAGTCAGTCTCTCCACTCAAGATTACTTGTATTCTAAGTTAAGCACGATAATTCTCACATACCTCTTACTGGCTGATATTCTTCTATTTATATCCTCTCTTGGGCCTTGGGATTAGGCCCACTGTTCATTCGTCATTCGGCCTTCTTTGTAAGAAATTGCTTTTCACTCGGCCCTTTCCCTATTCGGCTATTTGACCGAATAGGGTAGGATTTGAATATGTTGGATGAAGCTGAATATTTTACATATATTCCAGTTCTCCAAGTTCATCTACTCGGCCTATTTATTCGGCCCCCACAATTGCCCCCCAAACACCCCACTCATGACAGTTGGTTGGAGTGTTTGGTTTCGAACTCGAAAAGTCAGGGCCGAAATTCGGCGGCTAACCTCATTCCAATGCAGATGTCTGAGCACATGCTCCTCGGTTATCATTTTAACTTCCCGCCCCTTCGTACACCTCTATTTATTATGATTTAAAATTTGGACGTCCTTTCAAATACATACATTTTCAGATACTTATGGCTGGACTTCCTTCTTAATTATTTCTGCAACTTCCTTTGTTTCACAACCTTCTCCGTCTCTTGTAAGTTTTCTCCCTCTCTGCTCTAAGTCCTTTTTCTTGGTTTGTTTTTGGTTTAGATTATATCTATAAACTGAAGAAAATGGCGAAACATTTGAAAGATCTCCTCTCTTCGGATCGAATTTCTGGCTTCCGACGCCATTTTCCCATTCCTGATGACGTCTGTCTGTCCCTGGTGACAGACGGCACCCTCGATATGGAGAGGGCTGACGAAACCACTATCGTCTTTCCTCTCCTATTAATCACAGAGGGTGGATTCTGATTCCCCCTTCACCCACTCCTCAGGGCTGTGCTCTGCCATTGGGGTCTAATTCTTTCCCAACCCAATGTCAACTTCTTTAGAATCATAATGGGAATTGTAGCGCTAAACCATCGTCTTAGGATCAACCTCAGTATTCCTACTATCCGGCACTGTTATGCCTTGGTCAAGTCTTCCGGTTGGCACGGTCGCTATTTCCTTAGGGCTAAGGACACCGACCATCAACTAGTGACTATGCTTTCCAGCTTTGGGAAGCGAGTCGATGACGTTATGGTCGTTGTCCAAGGTAACTGGGAATTCGGCGAAGGCGAGGATCACCTCGATCCTATTCCTAGGCGGAGGGGCGAACCAGGTGGCCGTATAATCTGTTGTGTTTATTTTTCCTTTTGTTATCTTTGTAAAGCTTCACTTTTGTGACCTAATGGTTTTGCTTGTGCAGGAAATGATTTGAAGAAAATTTTGACCTCAACCGACGACACCGTTCTTCCGGAGATAGAAGTTACGTTGAAATACTTTGGCCGTCCAAGCCTTCAGAAACAAAGGAAGGCGGCTCATGTTCTGCTTCAATATGATCTGACTTGCACGACCTTTTCGGCAGCAGAAAACATCCCAATTCCAAGGGGCGAGGAGTTTCCAATGGCTCTTATCTTGACCAACTTCAGAAACTTGCGCCAAATCGGCTTCGAAGGATCCGACTCGGAGCGCGCAGAAGAGGTCGCTGACGAATCGGGCCAGTCCGAGGCCGAAGTAGACGAGGCTTTAAGGGTAGCTTTTGAAGAAGCCGGCCTCGATTCAGCCAACCCTTCGTCCACCTCGGGTCGAGGGGAAGGTTATGACGACATTTTTATCGGATTGGAGGATCTACCCGGCGCGTTTCCTGAAGATATGGCCGGCTTGTCACTTACAAAACTCGCCAAAAAGGCCAACACCGAACGAATGGCCCCGCGGTGGAGGGCGGAGGCCATTCGGGCGGAGGCCATTCGAGCGGAGGCCAATCGATCTGAAGTGCCGTCCGTCACAGATGTTGAGTTGCCCCTGGCTGTTACGGAGGAGACAATTCAAGTACGAGATGTTGAGTTGGAGCCGATCGTGCCTAGAAATGATGAGGGTGGACGACGGTCAGAGAAGTGTCCTGTCGAGGTTGAGGCCGGGTCTGGAGATGAGCCTGCCGACAAATGGCCACGTTTAGAGGAGTCAGATACAGTTGTGCCTTTTATGGTTCAACCAAAGGTAAGAAACATGCCGATCTCCTCTGACGCGTTAGCTATGAAAGACCCAGCCGTTGTGCTGAGCCTAGCTTCATTAGTTTCATTACCGTTTCATAAGGCGAATTTCTGCTCGGAGCCAGACGTTTTAGCCATAGCGTTAGCCGCTCAATCGGCACTTCTGGTAAAGATTGGAAGGATAACAGCCAGACGTTTCATCTGTTTCATACAGTTGTATCTTTTCTTTCCTTTCTATGCCTATATGTTTGGATTTAACCTTCTTCTCCTATTTTGTAGACGGTCGGAAGGATAGCCGAGATAGGCCGCCACCAGCACGACACCATCGATAGAATTGGCCGTTTACAAACTGAAGTTGGGAGCCAAAGGAGTCGTGCCGAGTTTGAGGCCCTACTGGAAGCTGCTAGGGCTGAGGCCGAGTTGGAGAGGGCCAGGAATGCGAACGAACTCAGATTGGTTGCCCGAGAAGAGGGCGACACGAACGAAGCTGCGCTCAAGTTAGCCCAAGAGGCAATTGCCAAACTTGAGGCAGACTTGGAGGAATCAAAGGCGGCGAAGGAAGTAGCCGATGCTGAAGCTTCAAAGACGTATGAAGCCAGGGAAAGCGCTGCCCTCAAAAATTTTATGCAAGAAGTTCCCAAATTTGAGAATCGGGGATTCAAACACGGCTGGCTCAAAGCCCTTGCTGCTGTTAACATGACATTGGCTATGCCAATTCCATACGAGCAAGTGGATGTTGAGCCGCTGGAGTCTGACTCCGAGGATTGATTTGGGAGACTTCTTTTTGTTTCTGTTTTAGGATTTCAAATGTATTTTATAGCTTTTTGTTTGATATTGCTACAGTCATTTTCATTTCCGATGTTTTTGTTTTTGCTAGGCATTTGCAAGTGAACTTGTAGCGTTTTGTTTAGTAGTTTTCATATGTAAATGGCTACAATTTGTGCCCAATTTACTTAATGAAAATTCCTTTTGTACTTTGCTATTCATTGTGCTAAATTGTGTTATTGATGAATGATATAGTTGTTTGCTATTTTGGATGAAATGTTCATGTATACTTGACGACTAGATGATTAGGCAATTTCCACTCCAAAAAGCCAAATGCTTGTAGTTCATGGAATGGCTGTGGCACACATCGATCGGCATCGGGCCTAGATACTTGGCCGATCAGATTAATAAATCTGCCCTTGCCCCAGCCAGTGCATGAACTCCAAAACGTTCAAGTATACTTGCCGATTAGATAATTAGGAAATTTCAACTCCAAAAGGCCGAATGTTTGTAGTTCATGGAATGGCTGTGGCACACATTGATCGGCATCGGGCCTAGATACTTGGCCGATTAGATTAATAAATCTGCCCTTGCCCCAGCCAGTGCATGAACTTCAAAACGTTCAAGTATACTTGCCGATTAGATAATTAAGCAATTTCAACTCCAAAAGGCCGAATGCTTGTAGTTCATGGAATGGCTATGGCACACATCGATCGGCATCGGGCCAAGATACTTGGCCGATAAGATTAATAAATCTGCCCTCGCCCCAGCCAGTGCATGAACTCCAAAACGTTCAAGTGTACTTACCGATTAGATAATTAGGCAATTTCAACTCCAACAGGCCGAATGCTTGTAGTTCATGGAATGGCTGTGGCACACATCGATCGGTATCGGGCCTACATACTTGGCCGATCAGATTAATAAATCTGCCCTTGCCCCAGCCAGTGCATGAACTTCAAAACGTTCAAGTATACTTGCCGATCAGATAATTAGGCAATTTCAACTCCAAAAGGCCGAATGCTTGTAGTTCATGGAATGGCTGTGGCACACATCGATCGGCAACGGGCCTAGATACTTGGCCGATCAGATTAATAAATCTGCCCTTGCCCCAGCCAGTGCATGAACTTCAAAATGTTCAAGTATACTTGCCGATTAGATACTTAGGAAATTTCAACTCCAAAATGCCGAATGCTTGTAGTTCATGGAATGGCTGTGGCACACATCGATCGGCATCGGGCCCAGATACTTGGCCGATCAGATTAATAAATCTGTCCTTGCCCCAGCCAGTGCATGAACCCCAAAACGTTCAAGTATACTTGCCGATTAGATAATTAGGCAATTTCAACTCCAAAAGGCCAAATGTTTGTAGTTTATGGAATGGTTGTGGCACATATCGATTGGCATCGGGCCTAGATACTTAGCCGATCAGATTAATATATCTGCCCTTGCCCTAGCCAGTGCATGAGCTTCAAAACGTTCAAGTATACTTGCCGATTAGATAATTAGGCAATTTCAACTCCAAAAGGTCGAATGCTTGTAGTTCATGGAATGGCTGTGGCACACATCGATCGGCATCGGGCCTAGATACTTGGCCAATCAGATTAATAAATCTACCTTTGCCCCAGCCGGTTCATGAACGTAGAACGCCGAATAACACGTTTGAATCTTGTGCTAGAGAATCTATTCGTGGAACGGCTGGAGCATACAAGCCGTCTAGATTGATGAATCTACCCTTGCCCCAGCTGGTTCATGAACGTAGAAAGCCGAATATCAGTGGTTGATGTGGAGATTGGGGCGTATGACTCAGTCGGCGTCGGGCTGTTGACGCTTCAGTATTAGTGAGATTGCCTCGTAGGTGCTGCCCTCGTAGGGAATAAATGGGCGTGTACTTCGCCAACGAGGGTCTTATTTATGTGCTCAGTCAGCAACTTAGCCCAGCTCTTTGAGGAAGATTAAACAAGTGCGAATGTCAAATAAGCTTTTCTTCAACAACAGAGGTGAAACGAAAACGCTAGCTGAGTTGGGAGGAGCCATGAGTCGAAGCGGTGAACCTTCACGCATAGGCAGTAGGACTTCGAGGGATTGAGAGAGACACTAATCTCCTCGTCGTCGAAGTAGATCGCCCAGGAAGGACAAACAACCACAGCGTAAGTCTCCTCAACCCCGTCCTGGCAGGGTATCCGACACGACTCCTCGCCCACTGAGTTTCGCGGTCTTCGTGGGTAATAGACCAATGACAGAGGCAGATTCGATCATTCGAGATCCAAATGTGGCAGTCGAGTTTGCTCAACAGATATTTCCACCTGAAGTTCAACAGTCGATGGTAGGTCGGCCGGTGTAGACACCCCATTTTTGACCGTCCTCAAGACTTGGACGTCACCATTGGAACACTTGGTGATTACCCTTGTTTGTGTTCGTTTGGAGTTCCCGGAGGTCTCGGCTACGCGCCTTGCCTCAGGATCTCTGAACTTGACTGTTTAGTGTCTGGTTTTGCACCAAACACTTGTGTTTTGCCTTGGAGGGGCAGGGAATGCCTTGTGAGGCATCCCCACACATCACCGGCCATGGCCAGAGGCCAACGGCTGGTGTTTTGCTGCCATCGGCAATCTATATTGCCGGTCGGCACTATTTGTTGCCGGTCGGCACTCCTTTTTGTCAAAATGGCAATTTTGAGTAGCCGACTACTATTCATCTACTTTATGTAGATATTTTGTGCCAGCTGTGATAGCTGGCACCAACTCTGCTCACTTCCATACACGTGTATGGAGGGATTTCCCTCTAAGCAAGCTTGTTGTGTAAGCTTGGCAAGAGGGACTTCTATAAGAGGAGAGGTCTTCTCCTTGTTCTAGGTTAGAAAGTTTAAAGGCAAAAACCAGAGCTTATACATATAGATACACCCTCTCTCTATATTTCCCTCTCTCTCATCCCTTGTGTGTGTTTCATGGCCTAAAAGTGTACTTTTACCTTACTTTTGCACTAATACACACACTATTACACCTTGCTCCGAGATTGAGGGGCTTTGAGGGTTGATTCTTGAGTTTTTGGGCTATTTTTGATCAAAAGAAGAGGGCTGCATTGGCTGTTCTTGAGGTGTGCTTCAAGGGTGAGCACTTTGCTTTAGTTTTCCCAAACTTGCACTAGTCTTTTGCCTATCTTGCTTGCTGATTTAGTTTTTGTGCATAACATAAAAAAGGCTTATATTTTCATGCTTAAGAACTTTCATTAAGGGCCTTTTGTGGTTTGAGTTCAAACTCACCCTCTTAGGCCTTATTTGGCCCTTTTGGTGTTTCCTTTGTGAGGCCTTGTTTGCTTGAGTGTTTTGGTCTTCTCACTACTGAAAACCAGTGGATTTTCAGTGGTAAGGAAGGTGGTTTGAAGTCTTGCATAGGGGAGGGACACCCCTCTCCCTTCATTGTCTTATTTCCTTGCATTTTGGCTTAAAGGGTAACATGCATGCTTGATTGATTTTGGCCCTTTTTCAGAGGTTTTTGGGTGTTTTTAGGTCACATGTAACCTCTGTTTTTGGTTGGATTCGTGTCCTTTTGCATGCTTAACATACTTGCTTTACATTCCTCTATTTGGCCTAGGAATGCATCTTGTGTTTAGGCCATGATTCTTGCATGTGTTGGCTTAGTTCCATGAAGGTGTTGGCATTATTTTACCATGTTTAAGGCCTGTTGGCCATCTGTTTCAGTCATGCTTGCCTTATTTGGTGTCCTCTCTTTGTGTTTTGGCTTGTAAGCCTTGAGTATATTGGCCTCTAGCATGCATAGCTTAGACCATCCTCATGATTTGGCATCATTTAGGATCGTATTTCAGTCCATAAATCATGTTCGTATGTGTACATAAGTGACCTCTTTCATGCTTTGAGGTTATGCCTTTTATGCCTAGATATGAGCTTTGGTGCATGCATCTCATTGGAGCCACTTTAGCTGCTATGCTAGTAGGTTTTGGGGTCTATTTTTGCTTGCTAAGTTTCTGTTTTGGTTTGTCCAATTCATGCCATGAGTGGTCATGTTGGTGGAAGTGAAGTGCCCCCCCCTTTTGTGCCTTAGTTTTAGGTCCATTGGCTTGCTTGTTGGCATGAGTGTTTGTCCACCATTTTGGACACTTTTGGCCACTGTTTTGGGGTGGATCAAGGTCTGCCCCTTCATGGTTTAAGCCCACCATTGCATGCTTGTCTCATGTCCATTGCATGATTGCTTCATCAAGTGTTGTAATATGTTGATCCTATTGCTTAGGTTGTCCATGTTTGCATTGCATTTGCATCTTGTATGCCTAGCATTGCATACTTGCCATATTAGTTGCATGGCACTTGGCATGCCTTGCATTTTAATCCCATGTTGTATCTTTGAGTCATTGTTCCCATAACATGCATTGCATTACTTGGTTTGGGGTGTCAAACCAAGTGTGAGGGTTAAGGAGCGTTCATACTATAAGTGATGTAATGCGCCTTGACTCTCGGTCACCGGGGCCCTTGACTTCGGTATGATAGGGTCTTGGTCCTCATTTGTGTGTTGCATGCATTTTTACATCAAGTGGCAAGCTTGATCTCTTGGGCTATCATGCACCATTGATGGCTCGAGGATCGAGGGCCATGCTTCCCTGAGTTCAAAGCATGATGGGAAACATGACCATGCTCACATGTGCCTGAAATCCCATGCCATATACTGTCTGTCCTCTGTTGCTGTCAAAACTGTCCTTTGCAGGAATCTTCTGCCGACCGGCAGAATCCAATGCCGACTTGCCATTTGTGAATGGCCGATAACTCCAACAGCAGCCGATGGAAATTATACAGGGCCGGTGGGTATTTCCCCCAGCTGGTGGTATTTTTCAGTGTGCAAGGAACCTATCCCAGAACTTTGGCAATTTTCTGAGAAGCAGGGCAGTGTAAACAGAGGCAGCCTTGGTATGGTACGGACTTTCCGGGCAAGGCGGGTTCGAGCATGCATCATTTACGCATCCTGAGGCGGAGGCTGTGGCCACCTTTCTCCTTTTTAATTAATTAGAAATTCTGTAATAAATTAATATATTTATTATTCGGACTGTAATATTTATTTGTACCCTCCGAGTGAGGGCAATTGTGTAATAAGTGTACGTGAGTGGGTGTATGTCTTCCAACCCAACGTCTTTCTTCCCTTTTATTTACCTGCTTACGATGGTAGACTAGGGCATATTTAAAATTAGCATACCTTATGCTATGCATGCGTGCATCAAATACATTTGTCCCGCATGCACCGGGCTCGGTACATCACGCTAACTGCATTTGTATTTCAATTCCAAATTGAATACGTGCATTAATTGGTTGCATTTCACATGCCATGTTTAGGTTAGCCGAGCCTACTCTAATTGCATCTTGCATGTGTTTCATTAGTCAACTTGACATGAACTAGGATCACGCATGTTTGCTAACTAGTTTATTGTTTTGGCACGGAGTACGATGTAAGTATTTATGCTTTAGCATCTCGCATGCGTGTGAATGTTAACATGATAGCATGCTTACCATGTGGCTAGATGCTTATGTGTTAGATTGTTTGAATGCCTGTGGGTGAAGGTTGGATTGTTTGAGTTGGGAAAACTCATTGAAATCCGTATTTTAGCCTACTTGCGAGTAGCAAATTCCAAAGTATTTTTTTTAAGACAAACGGATATGCAATGCTTATTTTCAAATTAGGCAATCTAGTCTATACTTGTTTGCTGTGCGCATAACATAGTAATTCTAGGCTAATAAATGGAATAAGAACACGTAATGTTTTCAAAAACTGGATATCACGGTTAGTAGAGGCCGATCTTCGGATCGGGCGAGAGGGGGTGCTCATAGCTGACCTTCCCCAATCGTACCCTAGCTCCCAAACCGAGGCAACTCTGGTGATGACGGACATGTGGCCTTCGGCACCGGGTCAAGATTTCCTAAATTCCCCCATAAAAAAAATATTTAGGTGGCGACTCTGTATCTGGCAAAGCAGTCTATGTTTGGCACTTCTTTTTCTAAAAATCTATTTTCTCAAAATGATTTGCCGGATTTGGATTCTTTGGTTCAGATTAAGAACCGTGACACAAATCGAGTCCGAGCTGTAGCAAGGGCCCCACGCGGGCAAGTCTACAGCCGGACTTCAAAGTGTTTCGTGAGGGCATTCATGAGGTGGTGAGGGGACTGTACACGGCTTATGAGATAAGCATGCGTCTCCGCGCCACTCACCGCGACATAGAACAGAGAGATGAGCGCATTCAGAAGTTAGAAGCTCGTGCCGAAAGGGCCGAGCGTGAGCTAAGGAAAATCAAGTCTGTCGAACCCCAATCAACCAGCCACCCCAACCCAGTTGTCAAAGAGAGGGTTACTCAAAGGCTGATTGGTGATGCGATTATCGATCGTAATACGGCTAGCATGTTCGCGATTGGGACTGCGTGAGCTGTGGCCTATGAAAAAGGTTTCCATGACGGCTGACTGGGTGGAATTCAGAAGACCAAAGAGAAACTCGCCGAAGAAGTTTGCCGATGTGAAAATCGTGGCTTTAAGCATGGTTGGATCAAGGCATCTCAAGCCGCAGAAGCTTTCCGAGCGTCGGGCATTGATTCGGCATTGCAGCTATACCGATGCAATCACTTCCCCTTTTCCGACTTCGATGTTGAGAAGCGTGACGACGAAGGTGACGCCGTATAATAATAAATATTTGTAATGTTCAAACGCAAATTGCGTGCAAGATTATGTAATCACTGGTTAAATGAATAAAAAGTTTTATTTTGAGTGTTTGTGTTTCAGTCTGAATTTTTATATGCTTAATTAAGCGTCTGATTTCGAATGTTGGCATGTTTTGTTTTGTTCATGTGGTTGCGCTGGGTTAAGTTAAGTAATCATTTTATTCTGAACGGATTGTTGCCGGCTCGACATAAGAGAACACTCTACATTAATTGGCCAAGCTTACATTAAGCATTTATTCGGCTCCAGATTCAGGCTTCGAAACTGGAATCTTTAATTGGCCAATCTTACATTATTTATTGTTGCCGACTTTGCTATCCCGAAGGTGCCATGTTCCGAATCTGGGGACTTAATCGGCCCAAAGGTGTCTTGCACCGGCGGGGCTCCGAATCTGGAGGCTCTAATTGGCCAATCGTGATTTCTACGAAGGGCGCTCCGAATCCGAAGGCTTTTTCGGCCCGAAGACGTCATGCGCCGATGGGGCTCTGAATCCAGAGGCTTTTTGGCCAATCGTGATATCCAGTAAGGGCGCTCTGAATCGGGAGGCTTTTTCGGCCCAAAGACGTCATGCGCCGATGGGGCTCTGAATCCGGAGACTTTTTCGTTAATCGTGATATCCACTAAGGGAGCTCCGAATCCGGAGTCTTTTTCAGCCCAAAGACGTCATGCGTCGATGGGGCTCCGAATCCGGAGACTGGCCAATCGTGATATCCAATAAGGGCGCTCCGAATCGGGAGGCTTTTTCGGCCCAAAGACGTAATGCGCCGATGGGGCTCCAAATTTGGAGACTGGCCAATCATGATATCCAGTAAAGGCGCTCCGAATCCGGAGGCTTTTTCGGCCCAAAGACGTCATGCGCCGATGGGGCTCCGAATCCGGAGACTTTCTGGCCAATCGTGATATCCACAAAGGGCGCTCCAAATTCGGAGGCTTTTTCGGCCTAAAGACGTCATGCGCCGATGGGGCTTCGAATTCGGAGACTTTCTGGCCAATCATGATATCCACGATGGGCGCTCCGAATCCGGAGGCTTTTTCAGCCCAAAGACGTCGTGTGTTGATGGGGCTTCGAATCCGGAGACTTTCTGGCCAATCGTGATATCCACGAAGGGCATTCTGAATCCGGAGGCTTTATCGGCCCAAAGATGTCGTGCGCTGATGGGGCTCCGAATCTGGAGACTTTCTGGCCAATCATGATATCCACGAAGGGCGCTTCAAATCCGGAGGCTTTTTCGGCCCAAAGACGTCCTGCGCCGATGGGGCTCCGAATCCGGAGACTTTCTGGCCAATCGTGATATCCACGAAGGGCGTTCCGAATCCGGAGGCTTTATTGGCCCAAAGACGTGATGCGCAGATGGGGCTTCGAATCAGGAGACTTTCTGGCCAATCGTGATATCCATAAAGGGCGTTCCAAATCCCCCAAAGACGTCATGCACCGATGGGGCTTCGAATCCGGATGTTTTTTGGCCAATCGTGATATCCACGAAGGGCGCTCCGAATCCGGAGGCTTTTTTGGCCCAAAGACGTCATTCGCCGATGGGGCTCCGAATCCGAAGACTTTCTGGCCAATCGTGATATCCACGATGGGCGCTTCGAATCCGGAGGCTTTTTCGGCCCAAAGATGTCATGCGCCGATAGGACTCCGAATCTGGAGACTTTCTGGCCAATCGTGATATCCGCGAGGGGCGCTCCGAATCCGGAGGCTTTTTCGGCCCAAAGACGTCATGCCCCGATAGGGCTCCGAATCCGGAGACTTTCTGGCCAATCGTGATATCCACGAAGGGCGCACCGAATCCGAAGGCTTTTTCAGTCCAAAGACGTCATGCGCCAATAGGGCTCCGAATCCGAAGACTTTTTGGCCAATCGTGATATCCATGAAGGGCGCTCCGAATTCGAAGGCTTTTTTCGTCGGAGAACTTTTCAACTAAATTTCGCAGCGGGTGGGATTACAACTTTTCAACAAGAATCCTTACATTACAAAAGTGGAATGTGTACATGGCGAATCATTTAGAACTAGGATCATTCCCTATAAGTCGGGTTTAATGACAATTTTTGCAAGTGCGTTGAGTTCCAGGGCCGTGGCAGATTCTTTCCTGACATATTCTTGACATATCTCTGAGCCGATCAACTCTCCTTATGTGTAGCGGCATAGCTGAACGCGTTGATTACATGACTTAGCAAGCTGCTGTTGGTATCACCTATGGCTCCCATGGCTTTTCGCCTGGGGGCCGTCTGACATCGTCGAGGCTTTTTCGATTCGACACGCCAACGGAGCTGACCTGCGACTCCGTTGGTGTCCTACCATAAAGGAGATGACACGCTTGTGTGGATTGCTGGGAACCACGGATTTCCTCAATGCCGTGTTTGGTCGGGAATCATAGCAGCTGATGAGAGGTGCTTGGTACGACCTGAATAGTATGCAACCAAGTTCGCCCCATGATGAGGTTATACGGTGAAGCGAGCTTGACGACCAAGAATTCCAAATCCACTATTTGGGAGCCCGCTCGAACGGGTAGTGTGATTTTTCCCAATGGATACTCTAGATTTGCAGCGAAGCCGAATAATGGATAAGGAGCCAGAGACAGGTCTGATTTTTTGAAGCTGAGTTTGATGAAGGTCTCATAATACATAACCTCCGAAGTGCTCCCCTGGTCTATGAGGACGCGTTCAACGGTTAATCAGTTTACGTGTAGTTCAATGACCAATGGATCAATATGAGGGAGTTTTATGCTGATAAGATTGGAATCGTCGAAGATAATACTCAGAGCTTCAAGGGACCGTTTCGTTGGTGTGCGTTGCTTCTGGGGGGCTGACTGAATTGCATGTACGGTAAGAGGCGTTGGAAGGTTGTAGATCATATGAATGACACCGAGCGGAGGTGAATCCTGACGAAGGGCAACTGTTTTGATTGCGCTCTTTCGGACATGTTGCTGGAGCCGACCATCTTGCACCAATTCCTCAAGGTGGTCTTTCAAAGCATAGCAACTGTCCGTATCATAACCGTGATCTTTGTGATATTCACACCGTCTGTCCCGCCTTCTCGTGTCAGGAGGTCCCACCATTTTAGATGGCCATTTGAAGAATGGAAGATGTTGGATTTTGAACATAACCAAGCTGATTGGCTCTGATAGCTCCGTATATTTCTTGTCAGCGTGCTTTGTGCGCCTACTATCAACTTGCAGTTGCTCATTTGCTCGATGTGAGCATTGATTGCTTGATCGGCGAGAATCCCGTCTCTTGTCTCGTTTAGCCCCCTGTCGTGGTTTAGGGCTCTGAGGTGGTACGGAACTTATTGGCTGTGCAATTTCAGGAGGGGTTGTTTTGTTGGCCAAGTGTCTGGCTTTAACCCGCAAGGCGTCATCTTCCACTTTGCAGTATTCCTTTACTTTGTTCATCAACCCCCAGACTGTTTTGAGGGGTCTTCTAGTCCAGGAACTGCGGAGGGCACTATCTGGATGTAATCCCATTTTGAAGGCAGTGATGGCCATAGAGTCATTGTAGGCGTCATCAATAAGATTAAAACATTCCCAATATCGCGCCGAATATGCTCTTAGTGTTTCTCCTGGCAGGATTTGCATTGCCCAAAGAGAGTCGGCTTGTTTTGACTGGACCTCGTTGGTGATGAATCTGGCCCTGAAGGATTTTTGTAATTGGTGGAAGGTTTTGATCGAAGCCGGCTCTAGTTTATAATACCACCTGACAGCCAATGGGCCCAAACTGCTGGGAAATATTCAGTACATGAGGGCCTCCTCATCTGCACGCAATGTCATGGCTTGCTTGTAGTGGCGAATGTGATCGGTGGGGTCTGATTTGCCGTCGTACAAGGTGAATGACGGTGCTTTGAATTTCTTGGGTAGCACTGGCTTTGCAATCCGTCGTACGAAGGGATCGTGCCGATCTTCGTCCGAGCTGTTCCTTCTTCATTTGTGCCTTATACGGCGACTTTCTTCAAAAGAATTGGTAGTTTCTAGTCGCGTTTTCTTCCTAGGCTCTGGGGATAACGAGTTGGAGTCGCTATCAGTGTCGTCTTGTCTAGTCGTTGATCACCTGCCTGCGGAGATCATTCCGGATTTAGGGGTACAACTTAATTGGACTTCGCCACTACTAAGGCCAAATCTTCACGAAGACGTTCATTCTCTGCGATCATGTTCTCCAACCTTTGTTCGTTTTGCTTTGCATGTTCTATGATCGCTTGCATTGCTTCATGCTCTGGAGTCGAGGTGAGGTGAAGTTCAGAGCGCGTCTTACGGGGATGGTCTCCGGTCCAAGCCTGTTTGTTGGAGTGAGGTCCTCTCTCTGCGTGGTTTCATCAGTGACTATCAGAGGGTCTTCCGTTACGCCTGCCATGGATGTGTTTGAGTGTTCCCACAGACGGCGCCAATTGTGGAGAAGTGGTTTGGAAATACTCTTCTGATCTTGGGGGACGCTCGCGATCCTCTGCTAGTCACCTGAAAAGGAATAAACACTCCGGTCGGGGGTGCCGGAATTAGCATTCCGACGGACAAGTCAGTCTCTCCACTCAAGATTACTTGTATTCTAAGTTAAGCACGATAATTCTCACATACCTCTTACTGGCTGATATTCTTCTATTTATATCCTCTCTTAGGCCTCGGGATTAGGCCCACTTTCCATTTGTCATTCGGCCTCCTTTGTAGGAAATTTCTTTTCACTCGGCCCTTTCCCTATTCAGCTATTTGACCGAATAGGGTAGGATTTGAATATGTTGGATGAAGTCGAATATTTTACATATATTCCAGTTCTCCAAGTTCATCTACTCGGCCTATTTATTCGGCCCCCACAACGGTTCATTTAAAGAAGTTCCAGATAAGATCGTTCATGTCTCAGTAAGAGAACGCTTTCCTTCATTTTGTGTATCTATCGTACATATTCATTTCGTGTATCTATCACACATGTTCACTTTGTGTATCTATCACACATGTTCACTTTGTGTATCTATTGCACATGTTCACTTTGTGTATCTATCGCACATGTTCACTTTGTGTATCTATTGCACATGTTCACTTTGTGTATCTATCGCACATGCTCATTTTTGTATATCTATCGCACATGCTCATCTTTGTGTATTTACACATGTTCACTTTGTGTATCTATCACACATGCTCATTTTGTGTATCTATTGCACATGCTCATGTTTGTGTATCTATCACACATGTTCACTTTGTGTATCTATCGCACATGCTCATTTTGTGTATCTATTGCACATGCTCATCTTTGTGTATCTATCGCACATGTTCACTTTGTGTATCTATCGCACATGCTTATTTTGTGTATCTATCGCACATGCTCATCTTTGTGTATCTATCGCACATGCTCATCTTGTGTATCTATCGCACATGCTCATCTTGTGTATCTATCGCACATGTTCACTTTGTGTATCTATTGCACATGTTCACTTTGTGTATCTATCGCACATGCTCATCTTTGTGTATCTATCGCACATGCTCATCTTGTGTATCTATCACACATGTTCACTTTGTGTATCTATCGCACATGCTCATCTTGTGTATCTATTTCACATGTTCATCTTGTGTATCTATTGCACATGCTTATCTTTGTGTATCTATTGCACATGTTCATCTTTGTGTATCTATTGTACATGTTTACTTTGTGTATCTATCGTACATGTTCAACTTTGTGTATCTATCGCACATGTTCACTTTGTGTATCTATCGCACATGTTTATTTTTGTGTATCTATCACACATGTTCGCTTTGTGTATCTACCACACATGTTCATCTTTGTGTATCTATCGCACATGTTCACTTTGTGTATCTACTACACATGTTCATCTTTGTGTATCTATCACACATGTTCATCTTTGTGCATCTATCACACATGTTCACTCTATGTATCGCACATCTTCACTCTGTGTATCTATCGTATTTAACCTCATATGCCTTGGGCATTGTTGTTCTTTCTCCTCGCACGCACGGCGGGTTAGACCTTCTTTGGTTAAGAGCATTTGGAATATGTTCCAACGCTTATACCACTCCTTTTCCTTTCGCGTGCAACGCATCGGAATCTTGTTTGAGACCTCGGGTGTGCCCAACGGTCGCTCTTAGTCTTTCCTACGTGGTGCGTGGTTAAGATTACATATTTTCTTACATCCTTTCTGCATGACATGTAGTTTGGTTTGTTTTAACTTGCTTATGTTCGAGTTTGCTGTAGCATTTCTTTGCATAACATTTGCATCTAGATTTTTCATTACAGCCCTCATTGCATGATCATAAGTTATGTTCTGCATCGTGCATATCATTTGCATCTTGCCCCAGAACTACGCTGGTTTGATTCCTTGCAAAGGGATACGTAGGCGGCCTGCGGGCTCAACCGTTTTTTGTATTTTGTTTGTTTGTTTGTCCAAGTCTTTGGCCTTGTAAAAAATGGGTCGTCTTTGGGTTTTGACGTTCACTACCGTCATTTCATGACTTCCGAGTTCTGTCAAAAAGGGTCAATTGTTGACACCCCATTTTTGACCGCCCTTAAGACTTAGGTGCCACTGATTGTTTACTTGGTGATGAAAGTTGTGCAGTGCAAGGTTCGATTTCTTTGGCAAGGAGATAGTCAAATCCCAACCTTACACCCCAATTGACCAAAACTAGTTTGACCAAAAATTTTAGACCTTAAAACCCTCTCTTTCAAAATATTTTTGAAAAATGATTCTATGATATTTCGAGGCTCGCATTTCGTTAAATGTTGCGCTTTTCGGTAAACCAAGCAAGGACAAATTTGAAATGAATGAAAGAGAGGTGAACTCTTTGAAAACATCTTCAAAACATCTTGCTTAAAGGTTTGGAGTTGAAGAAAATGGGAGAGGAGAGAAGAAACCAAGTTTGGGAGAAGTTAGGCATGAATCCGGTAGGATCGAAACTGAGCGGTCTTCACTCAAACGGGCATAACTTTTTTCACAGTTGGAATTTTTATGTGAGGCTGCCACCATTGGAAATAAGACTTCTAGGGCTTCAATTTAGGCTTAAGAATGACCTGCAAAGGAGTCCAGATGAAGGAGTTATGTCCGGTTGAAGTTGGGCCTAAAAAGCAGATTTTTCTATCCAACCAGAGGTGAAGGATGCTAACCATAAATGGGATTTTTTGGCCATGTGCCGGCCACCAATGGCCTATGCCAACCCCTTTCCATCCAAGAGTGTCCCATGCCAGTCAACAATGATCAAGTGCCGGCCATTGATGCCAGAAAGCAGATTTTTGCAGATATTTGTTGTCCAATTGTTCCAGCTGTCTCTCTTGAGATATTTTTGACCAAGACTTGAATTCTTCTATATATAGAGGGAGTTCTCTATGGTTCAAGGGTTATAAATTTTTGGTGAGCAAAAATTCACACACACACACTCTCTCTCTCTCTCTCTCTCTCTATATTTTAGGCTTGAAAGTGGGAAATCTCTACATATTTGCATACAACCTCTTGACCAAATACCTTCATCTTGGAGCTGAGGTCCTTGGAGGTCCTATTTGAGGTCTAAAGCTTGGTTTTAACTCAGAAATCTTCATGTTTTGTTGTTGTGCTTCAAGGGTAAGAACTTCTCCCTTTTAAGCTTTGTTTTGGTTAAGTGCTTTGCCATCTCTTTACACTATTTTGAGGCTGGTTTGGGCATGTAAAAAACTCTGTTTTTAAGGTTCAAAAATGTTGGTTTGAGCCTTGTGTGGTTAGCGGGTGGTTACCTCCCTTTGCTCTTTTGCTTGCAAAGCCTTTAGAGCCTTCTTTTAAAGGTTTTTGAGTCCATCTCTTTTGGCCTTAAAACCACTGAATTCCAGAGGAATTTCAGTGGTAGAAAGCTTGTTTTGAGGTCCAAAATGGGAGGGGATGGCCTCCCCTCCTTGTCTTTCTATGCCATGCCTTGTTAGCACTATAAAGTAGCATCTTTTTATGGCTTATGTTAACTTAGTTCAAGCATGTTTTTGGCTATATTTTAACATGTTTAAACTCTATTTTTGGCTGGTTTGACCACTTGTTGGTTGCATCTTGCACTTGTAGTGTAATTTTGCTTACTAGCTTAATGTACTTGATGCTTTAACCTATTATTCTAGCTTATTTTGGCTACACTCCAGCATGTTTTTGCTTATGTTTTGACATGCTTTAGGACTGTTTTGAGTGATCTTGGGCCTTTGAGGCTTGCTTTGCATAGCTATAGTGTAAATGGCTTCACTAGCTTTGTGTTTTAGGCCCTTTAGCATGCTTTACTTGTGGTGTTTGCATGATATATCATCATTTAGCATGTGATTTCAGAGCTTATTCCTTTGACACACTCTCACATATTTCACTCTTTCATTGCTTTTGAGAGGTGTACTTTGTGCCTTATTTGTGAGCCAATGCATGAACATGATTTTTCTTGCTTTTCATGCTATCATCTCAGCACATTTCGGCCACTGTTTTGGCATGCATGAGGTCTGTTTAGGGCTGGTTTAGTCCATTGAGGATTGTATTGCATGGGTCTAGTGTAAAGCACTTCATTAGCTTTGATGCTTAAACCTTTAAACATGCACGTTATGGGTTATTTTCGTGGTTTTAAGTTACTTAACATGTCATTTCAGTGCTGAAATGCATGTCATTGCACTCCATGGTTTCAATCTTTCACTTGCCTTGAAAGTGATCTTAAGCCCCTTGTTGGCTTGGGCGTGGAATTGAGGCTCTCATGCCTAATGGTTTTAACCTTTTCTTGAGGGTTTCTACTAATCAACAGCATGAGGCTTCTTTCATGCTTAAGGTGCTTGTGGCTAAGGCCATCTTTCCAATTAGAAGACTTTTCACATTGGACTTAACCGGTTAAAGGACTAATTGGTAATGTAAAATGTGTAAACAAGAATCGAATCAAGTAAAACATGCCAAGATAAGCATGTTGCATGTGTGCATTGCATTGTGTTCAATTGGACGTTATATTGAACACAAGGTGAATTGGTCCATTTCATACTCAAAGTGATGAAAATGAGCCAATTCCCTTTGTCCCGATTGCCTTTGATCTTCCATGATAAGGTAGTGGTCATAGAGTCTTGTTTGTCTTGCATTTATTGAAATTTGTGCAAGTTAGGTTTTTGGCCATCATGCATTAAGATGCTTGATTGATGGTCTTGGATCCAATGGTGCAACTCCTTTGATGTTTTGAGGTGATAAGGAGGGGCATGGTACACACATACCCTTGGGAGACCCTCCATTTTTCTCTTGCTTGAGCTCTGTTGCAGAATGGTGATGCAGCACACCAGTGGCCGGCAACTCTTCCTTGTTGGCTGGCACCCTTTCATTGTTGGCCGACAGAGGCCTACTCTTGGCTAGCAGTGCACTTTTTTTGGCCCGCAGATGGCCAGCAGGAGCTCCTCATGGCCGACAGGCCACTGGTAGATTCCTTAGCGTTGGTTTTGTAAGGTGAAGCAGAAACTTCTTCAAGACACCCTGCAAACAGAGCCTCTCAAGAGCAAACCGAAAGGCATTTCGAGGCGGCAACTGAGAGCATGCATCCTTTATTGTTCAGAGCAAAGCTAGGGTAGCCTGGTTTACATTTGCATGCTTAGTTGGCTTTGTAAGTTGATTAAGTAATTTGCTAATTAGTAATTAGTTTGCTAGTTATTCGTTTAGTCTAGTATGAACAAAGTTGTGAGAATTGCGGTCCTTGGGTGGTGTCTTGACGTTATGGTTCCCTTCTCCTTCAATGAGAACCCTTATTGACTTGGTTTCCAATTTCTTATTCCTAGGTCTAGGCAAATACAACCTTTGTTCATGTTTGGTTTCCAGCAAATCAAAATAACGAGGTCTAATATGACCCTGAACCTCATTACCACCAATAAAGTGTCTTCTACCCCACGAGATGCTGGAATTTCTTCCATCTCTATGAGACACTCTCCTATGCAACTCATAACAATAAGGGCAAATATGACCATACATACCACAATGATGACAAATAGAAACAAGATGTATCTTCTTTTTTTTGACCTTACTAACTCTAGGAAGATTGAAAAGTCTTTCCTCTCGTTGAATCTTTTGTTCCACCTGCCCTTGAGTTCTTGTATCATGAAATGTGAATGCACTCTATTTTTGCTCTTTGTTATCACTAAAGCCAATGTCACTCTTGTCATAACAAATTTGTTGAGACCCAATGATATCATCCAAAGTCTTTGATCCTTTATTCCAAAGACCAATGGTAGCCATAGCACACTTGAACTCTTCCTCTTTCTTGATAATTAGTTCTTCCAAGGCAACTCGAGACATCTCGGGAGTTTCAATCTTTTCTTCATACGTTGCATTGATTTGTTATAGCTCATTCCTCTCTATCTCACAAGTCAAGAATTTTGCACAAAGGGCGTGTCGATCATTAGACATCTTGATAGCATCATTCCTAGCCTCAAAAATCTCCTCCTTTAGTTTGGCATTCTCACTTTCACATGCTTTGAGTTTCATAGTGAGTTTGTCATTCAACTTGGATAAGTTAAGAGATTCCTTATACAACTTTTCATAAGCTTATTGAAGCTCTTCATCATCACTTTCCGAGGATTCATCATCAGTGACATTCGCAACTGGCCTCTTCGAATACTCTATTCGTCCTTCAGCTTTAGAAGCCACCATGAAAGCAAGGAATTATTCATTCCCCTCTTCGCCTTGAGCGTCGTTGTCACTTTCATCTTTATCAGATTCTGATCCATCTTCCCAAGTGATAGCGAAGGCTTTTTTCTTCCTCAAACGAGTAGGACATTCTTAAGCAAAGTGGCCAAATCCTTGGCATTCATAGCATTGGACTCTTTCAAAGTTTCTTTGTATCTTTCCTTTCTCCTTCTTGGTTATAGAATTAATTTTGAGTTTATCTTTGCCTTTGGATTTATGAGTTGATTCCAAAAGATTAGGATTCTTTTTTAGAAAAGACTTTTTAAATTGTTTTATGAAAGCATCCGTAATCTTGGAATCAATCTCATAATCCTCATCAGAATCCTTTCTAACTCTATGAGCACTTCTAAAAGCAATATAATCTTTTTGTTTCTTTTTGAAATTCCTATGTGCCTCATAAGTTTGGAGATTTCCAACCAAATGATCTAGCTTAAGGTTGTCAACATCTTGAGCCTCCTCAGTAGCTGTACCTTTTGGTTGGAACCGATTGGGCAAGGACCTCAAAAATTTTCCCACAATCTTGGATTATTGTATTTTTTCACCTAAATTGAAGTTGGAATTAACAGTGTCACTCAACTTCACATAACAAATTACATCTTTCATATTAACAAAAGGGCTTCACAAGCCGACATGAACAAAATACAAGAAATACGGCTAGAAGCAAAATCTTCAGAATTGCCGACATCCTCCACCGCCGACATAACAAGTATACAAAACACGCATCTTGATCAAAAGGCTTCTCAAGCCGACGTATGCAACATACAAGTATTACAAATCGAGAAGCATAATTTTCAAGACTGCCGATGTAATTACAGGTTAGACCGACATAATCAAAATCCAAAATAAGCTCCAGATTCACATCTAGGCGTCACCGCCTTCTTACTCATCACCTACATATATATAGAGAGGGTGAGCTTGGATACTCAGTGAATGGTATAAATAATAAAGGGGTTTGCATGAATAATAGCCGAAATCGTTTCAAATTAATACAAGGCCAACTCTATATATAACAAGGAATGGACCTCGTCCATCTAACAAATCTTCAAGTTTCAAGGGATACTTACTAACATCACATATTACAAACAATAACATTCTGGCAAACATGTCCACGCGGTAAACCGTCCGTGGCAAGGCAAGACAAAGCAAGATAGGCATTGCAAACGAGGGTGCTACAAAAGTTTAGAGTCCTCTAGCACAAGGGACTTTCAAGACAAGATGTGCTGCGAAAGTTTAGAGTCCTCCAGTACAAGGGACTTTCAAAACAAGATGTGCTGCAAAAGTTTAGAGTCCTCCAGTACAAGGGACTTTCAAAACAAGATGTGCTGAAAAATTTTAGAGTCCTCCAGCACAAGGGACTTTCCGAGAAGGTTGTTCAAACAAATATGATACAAGATACGAAACTAAGGACAATCATTCATGCTTAACAAATATCTTTCAAGACAAGCAAAGCAAAGTTCTTCAAAACATTGTTAACATAACTTTATCAGAAATACCACTCACCTAGTTCTTCAAACGTCGGGGTCAAGGCCAGCCCAAGTCCTACAACACATGGCAAGGTCTATTGAATGCACTACTCAAAACAAGTCTAGCTTACATGCAAATGACCTCGGCATTTTTCAAAAACTAAGCCAATCAAGTTGAAACACAGTTTCTTATCCTTGGAAAAACACGCTGGGCAGCTACTAGGTCCAGGCCGAGGTCCCACACCTCCATGCCGAGGTGTAGCCTCGATGGCCACATTCAAGAGTGAAGTCGGGAAAAATCTGGGTTTCCCTCTTGATAAACATGAAGAACATGAGCTTGAAGAATCTTGAAGAACATGAACATGAGGCAGATGAATGCAAAGATCAAACTTGCTATACAAAATCTGAGATTTCATGCCACAACTACGAAAACGGGGACCTGGGTGCCCATACTAAAGGTTCTTATCAAAACAAACACAAATGCATGAGCTTCGATGCAAACTTTCGGATCAAACGAGGATTTTCTTCAAAAACACATGAAAACCATTTTCTCTTTCTAAAACCAACTTTAAATCGATGAATGGTGTGTAAAACAAGTTTGATCGTGCAATGCGGCTAGATGATGGATAAGAACAACAAGAATAGGTTAAGATTCTAACCTCAAAACTCGAATCTAACGGCTCAAGCTCTAACGATCAAGCTTGGAAGTCACCCTCTCTAGCTCAAACTTCTCCTCCTCCTCACTAGAGTTTCTCTCTCTAAAAGGCAAGATTGATACCAAAAATGATATGCTACACACGACAAACACTGACTTAGTCCCTCTGTCGGGACACGTGGCATCGGCTGATTTGCTCAACTCAAAAAGGGGACTGACCTGACAAGACAAGACCAAGACAAAGCGTATTCAGCAAGCTAGGCGGCACAAACACACCTGAATAAAAATGGAAGTAACTTAAAAATAAAAATGGAAGTTAATTCAAGAAACCACTATACCTTAACGATCTATTGGGAAATTAAATAAAAAAGGAAGTTGACTAGAAAAATAACTTGAATAAAAACGAAAGCTGAATAAAAATAAAAATGGAAGTTCCTTAAAATTAAAAATGAAAGTTCATTAAAGAAACCACTATACCTTAACGATCTATCTGGAAATTAAATAAAAAAGGAAGTTTAATAGAAAAGTAAATTGAATAAAAATGGAAGTTGAATAAATAAAAATGGAAGTTGCAGAAAATTAAAAATGGAAGTTCATTCAAGAAACCACTATACCTTAACGATCAATTTGGAAATTAAATAAAAAAGGAAGTTGAATAGAAAAGAAGCTTGAAAAAAAAAAGAAGTTGAATAGAATTAAAAATGGAAGTTGCAGAAAATTAAAAATGGAAATTAATTCAAGAAACCACTATACCTTAACGATATATTTGGAAAATAAATAAAAAAGGAAGGTGAATAGAAAAATAACTTGAATAAAAATGGAAGCTGAACTTAAATAAAAATGGATGTTCCATAAAATTAAAAATGGAAGTTCATTAAAAAAACCACTATACCTCAACGATCTATTTGGAAATTAAATAAAAAAAGGAAGTTGAATAGAAAAGAAACTTGAATAAAACAGGAAATTAAATTAAAAAAAAATGGAAGTTGCAGAAAATTAAAAATGGAAGTTAATTCAAGAAACCACTATACCTTAACGATCTATTTGGAAATTAAATAAAAAAGGACGGTGAATAGAAAAATAACTTGAATAAAAATGGAAGCTGAACAAAAATAAAAATGGAAGTTCCATAAAATTAAAAATGGAAGTTCATTAAAAAAACCACTATACCTTAACGATCTATTTGGAAATTAAATAAAAAAAGGAAGTTGAAGAGAAAAAAAAACTTGAATAAAACAGGAAGTTAAATAAAATAAAAATGGAAGTTGCAGAAAATTAAAAATGGAAGTTAATTCAAGAAAACACTATACCTTAACCATCTATTTGGAAATTAAATAAAAAAGGAAGTTGAATAGAAAAGAAGCTTGAATAAAAAAAGAAGTTGAATAGAAATAAAAATGGAAGTTGGAGAAAATTAAAAATGGAAGTTAATTCAAGAAACCACTATACCTTAACGATATATTTGGAAAATAAATAAAAAAGGAAGGTGAATCGAAAAATAACTTGAATAAAAATGGAAGCTGAACAAAAATAAAAATGGAAGTTCCATAAAATTAAAAATGGCAGTTCATTAAAAAAACAACTATACGTCAGCGATCTATTTGGAAATTAAATAAAAAAAGGAAGTTGAATAGAAAAGAAACTTGAATAAAAAAGGAAATTAAATTAAAAAAAAATGGAAGTTGCAGAAAATTAAAAATGGAAGTTAATTCAAGAAACCACTATACCTTAACGATATATTTGGAAATTAAATAAAAAAGGAAGGTGAATAGAAAAATAACTTGAATAAAAATGGAAGCTGAACAAAAATAAAAATGGAAGTTCCATAAAATTAAAAATGGAAGTTCATTAAAAAAACAACTATACGTCAGCGATCTATTTGGAAATTAAATAAAAAAAGGAAGTTGAATAGAAAAGAAAGAAAACTTGAATAAAACAGGAAGTTAAATAAAAAAAAAAAAAATGGAGTTAATTCAAGAAACTCACTATACCTTACCATCTACTTTGGAA
>NW_021026470.1:126644-186898 GCF_004153795.1 Camellia sinensis
GAATCACATCTAGGCGTCACCGCCTTCTTGTTCATCACCTACATATATATAGAGAGGGTGAGCTTGGATACTCAGTGAATGGTATAAATAATAAAGGGGTTCGCATGAATAATAGCCGAAGTCCTTTCAAAACAATACAAGTCAAAACTTTAGATAACAAGGGATGGACCTCGTCCATCTGACAAAGCTTCAAGGGATACTTACTAGTATCACATTTTACAAATGATAACATTCCGGCAAACATATCCACGCGGTAAACCGTCAGTGGCAAAACAAGACAAGCAAGAGGGGCATCTCAAACAAGGGTGCTACAAAAGTTTAGGGTCCTCTAGCACAAGGGACCTATGTTACAAAGGCCCGTAGCCTTTTTAACACGAGAGTGCTGCGAAAGTTTAGAGTCCTCCAGTACAAGGGACTTTCAAGACAAGATGTGCTGCGAAAGTTTAGAGTCCTCCAGCATAAGGGACTTCCAAAACGAGATGTGCTGTGAAAGTTTAGAGTCCTCCAGCACAAGGGACTTTCCGAGAAGGTCATCAAGACAAGATCATACTTGATATACAAAACAGGGACAATTATTCATACTTAACAAACACTTTCAAAACAAAGCAAAGCAAAGCAAAGTCTTTATCAAAACGTATAACATAGCTTTATTAAAAATACCACTCACCTAGTTCTTCAAACGTCGGGGTCATGGCAAGTCCAAGTCCTACAACACATGGCAATGTCTATTGAATGCACTACTCAAAACAAGTCTAGCTTACATGCAAATGACCTCGGCATTTTTTCAAAAACTAAGCCAATCAAGTTGAAACACAGTTTCTTATCCTTGGAAAAACATGCTGGGCAGCTACCAGGTCCAGGCCGAGGTCCCACACCTCCTTGCCGGGGTGTAGCCTCGATGGCCACATTCAAGAGTGAAGTCGGGAAAAATCTGGGTTTCCCTCTTGATAAACATGAAGAACATGAGCTTGAAGAATCTTGAAGAACATGAACATGAGGAAGATGAATGCAAAGATCAAACTTGCTATACAAAAGCTGAGATTTCATGCCACAACTACGAAAACGGGGACCTGGGTGCCCATACTCAAGGATCTTATCAAAACAAACACAAATGCATGAGCTTCGATGCAAACTTTCGGATCAAACGAGGCTTTTCTTCAAAAACACATGAAAACCGTTTTCTCTTTCTAAAACCAACTTTAAATCGATGAATGGTGTGTAAAACAGGTTTGATCGTGCAATGCAGCTAGATGATGGATAAGAACAACAAGAATAGGTTAAGATTCTAACCTCAAAACTTGAATCTAACGGCTCAAGCTCTAACGATCAAGCTTGGAAGTCACCCTCTCTAGCTCAAACTTCTCCTCCTCCTCACTAGAGTTTCTCTCTCTAAAAGGCAAGATTGAAACAAAATGATAAGCTACACACGACAAACACTGATTTAGTCCCTCTGTCGGGACACGTGGCATCGACTGATTTGCTCAACTCAAAAAGGTGACTGACTTGACAAGACAAGACCAAGACAAAGCATACTCAGCAAGCTTGGCGGCATGAACACACCGGCAAGAAATGACATCGGCTAAAACAAGACTCCGGGAATTAAGGGGCAAAGATATCGGCTTGGAAGGACAACACTTGACTAAACTGTGCCACGCCCTGGCCTAGGTGTGACACACCTCGGTCTAGGTCATACCATTCCAGGAACAATATCACTCATGCAAGGATCAAGGATCTCGAACGCCTAGATATTAACATCTCGGCCCAGATGGTGCACAACTCGGCCTAGGCAAAGCGCACCTCGGCCTAGATGGTGACATCTCGGCCAATATGCCAGGGCGAAGATGGAGGTCAACCAACGGGATTCCAAGATAGTTCTAAGTGACAAAGGTCTCGAAGGTGCCAAGACTTAAGATGACCTCGGCAACACACCAGCCAAGAACAAGGCATGCAAGCAATCATTCAAGCAAAACAGGACAAGATTCGCAAATGCACACATTAATACAAGATCATCCATAAATGTAAGCAAGTATGACTAAGTCAAAATGAGGGTTGTTACATCCTACCCCCCTTAAAGAAGTTTGGTCCCCAAACTTGAGTTACCTTGTTCCAAAAACAATTCTAGATATCGGACCTTCATTTCCTCTTCCATTTCCCATGTAGCATCCTCTCCATAATGCTCCTTCCATTCAACTTTCACCATTGGTATCGGCTTGCTTCTCAACTGTTTCACTTGTCTATCGATAATCCGTATCGGCTTCTCTTCGTAGCCTAAATCTTCATTAATTACAATTCCGAAATAGTCGATCACATGTAGCGGATCTCGAATATACTTCCTCAGCATCGAAACATGAAACACATTATGGACTTGGCTCAGTCCTGGCGGCAAGGCAAGTCTGTAGGCGGCGAGGTTAATCTTCTCAAGAATTTCAAAAGGCCCGATGTAACGGGGTGCTAACTTACCCTTCTTCCCAAATCTTGTAACTCCTTTCATCGGCGAAATCTTGAGGAACACGTGGTCCCCGACTTCAAATTCTAATTCTCTTCTTCTTTGGTCGGCATAACTCTTCTGTCGACTCTGTGCGGTTTTGATCCTTTGTTGAACGAGCTTAATCTTCTCGGTTGTTACTTGAATTAACTCGGGACCAAGCAGAGCTTTGTCTCCTACTTCGGTCCAACATATCGGCGACCTGCACTTTCTTCCATACAGTGCCTCATACGGCGCCATACCAATGCTAACCTGATAGCTGTTGTTGTAGGTAAACTCCACCAAAGGCAAATGTACTCCCCAACTTCCTTGGAGGTCCAATACACATAGTCTAAGCATATCTTCAAGCGTTTGGATCGTCCTTTCTGTTTGTCCATCAGTCTGGGGATGAAAAACTGTGCTAAACCTCAACTCGGCCCCGAAGGCTCTTTGTAGGCTCTGCCAAAATCTGGAAACTAACTTCGAATCTCGGTCCGACACAATTAACATCAGCACTCCATGAAGTCTAACAATTTCATTCACATACAACAAAGCAAGTTTATCGGCGTTGAAGGTGGTCTTAACAGGCAAGAAGTGTGCTGACTTAGTTAGTCCATCCACGATAACCCAAATCGAATCCATACCCTTTTGTGTCTTCGGCAAACCAACCACGAAGTCCATGGAGATGTGCTCCCATTTCCACTCAGGAATCACAAAGCAAGTTTATCGGCGTTGAAGGTGGTCTATCCACGATAACCCAAATCGAATCCATACCCTTTTGTGTCTTCGGCAAACCAACCACGAAGTTCATGGAGATGTGCTCCCATTTCCACTCAGGAATCGGTAAAGGTTGAAGGAGTCCTGCTGGCCTTTGATGTTCTGCTTTCACTTGTTGACAACACAGACACTGAGACACGAACTCAGCGATTTCTCACTTCATATTTGACCACCAAAATGTCTGCTTCACATCCTGATACATCTTGGTGTTCTCGGGGTGGACAGCAAACTTAGAACCATGAGCCTTCTGCAAAATTTTTCTTTTCAAATCTGGGATGTCGCCACACATAATCTCCTTTCAAACTTGAGCACTTGATTTTCTATGGTGTACCCTGATCTCGGTTTTGTGATAATCTCCTCGGCCACCTTCTTCAAGAATTCATCCTCCGTCTGTCTTGTCTTTACTTCCTCAACAATAGTCGGCTCCACTAAGATTGCGGTTAAACATGCCAAATTTCCAACCACCTTTCTGCTCAAAGCGATACAAATGAATGCGTGGAACTAGAATCAATCTGCACATAGGCATTCTAAGCACAGATAGAGATTATACCTGACACTACAGATTCGGTGTTCTGCACATCACCAGGCACAACTGTAAATACTCGATCCTACCCTAAGGTTTCCTTCCTAGTGTTAGCTTTCATATTCATTCTTGATGCAAAAGCGGATCTAGCTGAACTTGTCACTGGGCGGTTGGTATTTTCGATCCTGATTGGACAATCTTTCATCACATGGCCGGTTTTACCACACCTGATACAAGCACCCGTCGCTCAATAACAAATCCCCTTGTGTTTCCTACCACATTCTGGGCAAGTCGGTGTAGATCTACTACTTTGGCTAGATCTACTGTAAGATCCAGTGTTTTGCTTCTTTCAGAATGATCGTCCTCTTTTAAAATTAGACCCTGATCTCTTACCCCTCTATTCAGTTGTCAGAACATTAGTCTATTTCTTTGCGGCTAAGTTGGCTTCAGCCATGAGGGCTCTATCAAGGACTTTCACGTATGTTGGAATCTTCAATACGCCTACTCGATCAAATATGTCCAGGTCTAGTCCTTCCTCGAACTTTCGTGCTTTCTTATAGTTGGTGTCCACCATGTGTGCGACAAAACGAGCTAATTCAATAAACTTGGCCTCATATTCAGCCACTGACATCCTGCCTTGTTTGAGTTCTTGGAATTCTAACATTTTTCGGTCTCTGAAGCATTGGGGAAAGTACTTATTGTAGAATATCTCATTGAAATGAGCCCATGTCATGTCCCCATTGTTATTTCGGACCAATAGCCACCATCTCCAGGCTTCATCCTTTAAGGTGTAAGTGGCCAAGAGCACCTTCTGAGTTACGGAAGAAGGGAACACCTCAAATAACTTTTCCATTTCTAGCAACCAGGTTTCTGCCTTCAATGGTTCAATGCCACCCAAGAAGGTCGACAATTTCATTTTCATAAATTTTTGAGTCAAATTGATGATGTCACTATTGTCTGGTTCAACTAGTACTAGCGGAGGCGGAGGAGGCAAAGGTTGTTGTCTTAGTTGCTACGTCATGGCTTCAGTCAAAGCCACAAACATCTGTTCCATTTGGCTCATGCGAGCCTTTGAAGATTCACTTCTATCATTTCCCCTTGCATTCTCCATGTTGCTATAGAGACACCAAGTAATTATAAACAAAGGAATATTCTTGTTCATTTCTTTCAATTTTATTTGTCTAGATTCAAATTCAGTTTTCACATTTATAAAGATTACCACACACTCACACAAGCTGAAGATATGTCCCTACTTCTTTTTAGGACATCCTATAGCTTATATGGACCTGTGTGTGCGGTATAACATGTGCTCTGATATCACTCTGTCACAACCCAAACCCGCCCCTATAGGTTTAGCGTCGTAACAAGCCAGTAATCCTTGGATTACCAAAGGCCTCTTAGTGGAATAACATATAATTAGGGGCTGCGGAAGCAAATATATGAAATATACATAGTCTATAGAACTGTATAGACATATATGGGACAAAAATTTTAAACTTTTTACAAATATACGTGATGTCATAATGCAGGTCTTACGTCGCATCCAATACAAAGTAGCCAAAAGGGACTTAGCCCAATATATACATAACATAAAACTTGTTCACACTTCAAGTAGAGAAGATCTTAAACATATGCCATTTAGACTTGACTTGCTCACAAAGGGAACCTCCTTAGAGGCACAATGGTTGGTCGACAAAATAGAATCTTAGGCCATCAACTCTAGGCTTGGTCACGTGCTTGCTCACCTACATACATAATAACAAATAGTGAACTAGTGCTCAGTGAATAATAAAGAAGTAAAGGGTTTTAATGAATAATGTCCATCACAGAGTCAGAAATCAGAGTGTATATCAGAAGTAGATTTTTATCAGAAATAAAAACATGTGCATAATCAGATTTCATATAAAAAACAGATTTATACACATAGTTGCATTCGTATTCAAAGTTCGTATATTTCTCATCATAGTACGTGGCACATTCATTAGCGTTAACAAATCTGATGACCCATATAGGGACGATCGTAAAGGGCATTCCGATAACTCATCTGCACAAAGATGTTTCTGATGACCCACAAAGGGGCTGCCATGATGGCATTTCGATGACCTATAAAGGGACGGCCAAAAGGTATTCCGATGATTCTTGTGCATAGAGACGTTTTTAATGATCCATAATTGGGACGCATATCATATGATGCTAAGGATGCCATGAATACATTCCAGAAACTTCGACAATCATTCATTCATTCAAAACATAACATTTCAGAAACTTTCTTCCAAGACTTGCATTATGACCTAGGTCTTTACTTTGTTTTTTTTTTTTTTTTTTTATCTTCGAAAAGACTTGTATTCCCTCTTCTGTAAAAACTATGATCGGGGTAAAACCCTACAGTTTTATGAAAGGAGTTTTGTTTTGCATCACGAGCATGGCATCACACTTGCATAAAAAAAAAAATGGAACTGAATTTGAAACTAAAAACGCTGCATTGGAATAATGTTCGTAACCAGATATTGAGCCGACAACTGACTAAAATACAAAATACAACTCGATAAATGGAAATAAAAGTAAAAACAACCTAAACACAACTATTTACATTTGCTAAAAACAAAAGACTCAAAACAAGACCTCAAAGCACAAAGACCGGAAACAAAACCACACTACCCAATTGCCAAAGCTAACAAAAGTGGTCGGCCAGCCAGGTGTTGTCACTGGACAGCTAACTGACAGTTGGCATCCACTCACACAGCCTTATCCTCCATAAAATGCCTTTCTTCGTTGTTTCTTCGATAGAACCTCATTTCTCCTGTTGTTTCTTCTGAAAATGGAGATACTTCTTGCTGAGAGGCTCAAGGATTAGATA
This sequence comes from Camellia sinensis, assembly GCF_004153795.1. Taxonomy (NCBI): domain Eukaryota; kingdom Viridiplantae; phylum Streptophyta; class Magnoliopsida; order Ericales; family Theaceae; genus Camellia; species Camellia sinensis. The sequence continues at coordinate 133,266 of NW_021026470.1, forward strand.
ACCACTCTGGACGGCATGGAAAAGGGAAATTTTTGAGATTTCAGCATAAACGCACTTTTCCTGTTGAGCCATACTTTACTTTGTTTTTTGTTCCTTCATGCTGCGGTACGATGTTGGAACCCGGTTACGCATGTATTTCACTTCGAAGCACAAGAAATGTGTTTGACACTTGAAGAGTTTCAAGCATTGATGGAATCCCGACACGATGAGGAGATCATGCCCCAGTCCGGTTTTGGCCATGCATGAGCTTTGGAACGAATGTGTGGGCTTACTTTACACGAAGCTTGATCATTGGCTCATGACGGAGAGCTAGATATACCTGGCTTGATTCATCGGTTTTCCGATGTCGGCGACATAGGTGGCCTTCTCTAGTGAGGTTATCGGCAACATGCCCTCTGTATATGTATGCTTGCACACTTTATTCTTGCCCCTAGTTGCAGTGGAGCTAGCATTAGGTTGATCGAAGTGGCCCAATGCCTGAAAGAGGGTAAGAGCCGCATTGGTTTTGCACTGGCTGAAACCTTGATAGGTTTGGATGCTTTTCATTGGCGAGAGACTACTTGGTTCGTGAGGAGCCCACTGCTTCTCCAGGTATTGTTTCCCATCCTTTCTTATTTATGATTCTCACATCACTCAGGCACTCACTCTCTATTTTTCTCTCAAGCCCCTTTCTCTACTTTTCTCTCAACGTACATCACTCTATTTTTTAATCTCTCTTATTTTTCATCCCTTCCCAAGTGTGGCTAATGGATAAACTGAAAGTGGTGGACCCCTGCCCTAAGTATTTAGCCCGAGCTTACTTCTTCTGCTAGCTGCTAGTGGACTTTTCCTCAGAGGGCTGGTGGTGTGACTGGATGTGCCGTAGATCTGTGGCTAACATTGCCTGGCATTGCCCATGGCTTAATTTGGCTGAGATGAGCTACAACATGTCCTGACAACCGGGTTTATAGTTGATTTGCCTCACGGATTATGTGTTGTATTTTCTGTTCAGGTTCAGACACCAATTTGGACATGATCAGACACGTCCAGAGGAGGGGGTGGAATACCCGGCTCCATTCCCAATTCGTGCTTCAAACCTGACTCGATACCTCACTGCTTGGAGGACGAGAGAGCTTCTAACCCCTATGATTGGATTTAGTTATGCCCTTTTCGACGAGTGCTTGACTTGGCTTGAGGACGAAGCACGATTTTGGCCAACTTTGGCCACAGAGACTTCCACAAGCATGAGCAGAGGACACAGGACCACCTGACTTATCTATTCTCTCAGTCTATTGCTTTGACTTTTCTTTTCAAGTTTTATGACGTAAAAGGAACTTTGAGTTAAATTAGAGAGTTGGAGAATGTACTTGTGTTAAAATCAATGAAATTAAAGTTGTGAGCACTAAAAATTTTTCTTTTGGTCCCAAAAATGGTCTAAATTGTAGAAGGTAAAATTTTGAGAAAATCAATTCATTAAAACTTTTCAAAACAATTTTCAAATATGATCACTGCCTGACACGCATGGAATCAATCCTCAAGACATACAACCCTGAATCAAAAGACCAACAACTGCCCACAGCTGCATTCACCATCATTGCTCTCCATTGCAACTGGCCCTTCTGCCAAAAATGAAGATAACACAACCTAGCTAACAGACGATGGACAAAGATAGCCTGATCAAACAAAATGGATAAGACAGTGGAGTTGGAGATGGTTACGGTCGAACTTTAAGATGAAGTTGCCTACATATGCCAAAGATAGGAATCAAGCCTTACGTAGTTCGGTTCGGGTTCACTCGAGTATTAACACTTTCCTTTTATGCTCTAACTTTTGCCAAAGTTGCCCTTCTAGATTTTCAACCTTGCGAGCTCTATTTTTCTTTATTTCTAATTTTTCATGCTCTAACTTTTTCCTAGGTAGCCCTTACGGGTTTTCGGCCTAGCAAGCCTCTCAGGGATAGTATTTCTTCAACTTGTCTATATTGATTGGCTGTGAAAACTCCAAGCCATCTAGGTCCATAAAGATAATCGCCTCTCCTGACTAGATAGATTTGATGATGTAAGGGCCAGTCTAATTGGGTCTGAACTTGCCTATAGGGTCAAGGATGGGAGCTCAGTTGTCTTTAAGCACCATATCTCCTTCCTTAAGATTTCTAGATTTGACTTTCTTATTAAAAGCCTTAGTAATTCTACGCTGGTACCCCTGAATGTGATACAATGCCTTCAACCTTCTCTCGTCAAATAACATCAATTCTTCGAATTTGTTCTGCTGCCAATCCACCTCCGCTGTCTGACATTCGACCATAATTCTCAGCGACGGTACTTCGATTTCAATTGGCAAAATGGCTTCCATCCTATACACCAGAGAATAGGGGGTCGCACCCATGGATGTCCAAATTAACATTCTGTTGCCCCAGAGTGCGAACTACAGTTTATCTAGCCAATCCCCATAAGTTTCCACTATCTTCCGCAAGATGTTCTTGACATTCTTGTTAGCAACCTCAACAGCTCCGTTGGTCTATGGTCTATATGTTGATGACTTGTGAAAAGCCACGTTATATTTCTCAAGCATATCCACCACCTCTTTCTTAAAGCGCGAACAATTGTATGAAACGATCTCATTCGGAACCCGATACCGACAAATGATGTTGTTTCTGATCAACTTGGCCACACGCGATGCTTTCAACACAGAATAGGACTGAGCTTCCACCCACTTTGTAAAATAGTTAATCGCCACGAAGATGAACTCATGTCCATTTGAACCCTTTGGCGAGACTGCACCAATAACGTCGATTCCCCAGACTAAGAAAGGTCATGGCGAAGTCATGTTATAGAGTTTTGACGGCAGGATGTTCATACAATTGGCATGGATTTGGCATTTATGGCATCGCTGTACAAAACCAATACAATCCTCCTCCATAGTTGACCAATAATAGCCTTGTCAGAGGATCTTCCGAGCTAGCATCACACCATTCATGTGTGCTCCACACTCTTCTCCGTGGATGGCCTCCAAGAGATGCTTTGATTCCTCTTCTTCAATGCAGAGCTTGTGCATTTCCAGATGACCTCTTTTATACAACTTGTTTCCATAGATGATGAATTGAATGACCAAACACCGTATTCCCCATTTATCTTTAGCATTTGCCCCTAGTGGATATGTATCATGTTCCAGAAAATTCCAAATGTCATAATACTAGGGGTTTTTGTCTTGACCTCATCTATTGTGGCTATGGTTTTATAGGCAGGTGTGTACTTCTGTTTGATGATGATTGGACACATTTTTACTGGGATGTCTGCCATGGAAGATAGAGTTGCCAATGCATCAACGAACCGATTGTTCTCTCTCAACAAATGTGTGAACGTCAGTTTTTCAAACCTTGGAGTCAGAATATCTAGTGTCTGATGATAAACCTTCATTTTCTTCTTTTTGACTTTTCAATCTCTATTCACTTGAGACACAACCAAGTTTGAGTCCCCGATGACATCCAACCTTATTTCCCCTAGTTCTAGGGCAGCTTCCAAACTAGTAATGCATGCCTCATATTCTGCTTCGTTGTTATATACTTTGAACCGAAGTTTGAAAGCTAGGTGTATGTGGGAATCATCGGGTGCTATCAACAACACACCTATCCTATAACCGCATTGATTGGATGCTCTGTCAAATTACATTATCCATGTTTTCTCTTTTACCTGCAGAGTTTCTTCATCTTGGAATAAATACTCCACTGCCTCATCTCCTTCTACTAGGTGGTCCGCCAAAAATTCCGCTACGGCTCTCCGTTTGACTGATTTACGCGTGACATACTTGAGATGAAATTCAGAAAGGAGAACCAACCAACGAGCTAGCCTACCCGTAAGCACTGGTTTCTCAAAGAGATATTTGATGGGATCCAATCTCGAAACCAGGATTACGAAGTGAACTAACAAGTAGTGCCTTAACTTCGTGGTAGCCCATACCAAGGTTAAGCAAGCTTTCTCGAGGGGAGTGTAGTGGGACTCATAATCCAACATCTTCTTGCTCAAATAGTAGATGGCCTTTTCTACCTTATCTTCATATTCTTGAGCTAGCAAGCACCCCATGGTGTAGCTCACCTTTTTCGCGCCCCCTTTCAAAGGTTTGAAAAGAAGCCCTACAGTTCGGACTCCCGCGATTCTGAATCTAATCTCACAAGTGCAATGTGAAACTGATAAACGCCAAAGAATCCAAATCTGGCAATTCGTTCTGGAAAATTGATTTTGAATCAAAAGTGCCAAAATTGGACTGCTTTGCCAAATACAAAGTCGCCACCTAAATATTTTATTTTGAAAAAATTTAGGAAACCCATGACTCGTGCCAAAGGCCACGTGTCCATCATCACCAAAGTTGCCTTGGCTCGGGAACTTAGGTACGAGAGGGGAAGGTCATGAATTGAGCATCCCAGCTCACCCGATCAAAGATCGACCTCTGCTAACCATGATATGATTTTTTATAAACATTATGTGCTCTTGTTCCAATTATTAATCTACCTTTACTATGTGATGTGCACAATCAAGTATAGACAAATTTGCTCAATTTGGAACAATTCAACTCATGTTTGTTTGTGAAAATGGTTTGGATTTGCCACCTCAAGTGGGCTTAAAGTTTGCGGATTTGCCACCAAACATAGTGGGCTTAAAACATGATTTGCCACTCAACAAAGTGGGCTTAAAACATACATTCGTTGAATCGTTCCAATTCAAACAACAAGCCTTCATCCACATGCATTCATGCAGGTTAGCGTTTAAGCACATAGCCTCATGGCAAGCATGCTAATCATGGCAACATTCACATTTATGCAAGTATGCTAGCGTAAAACTCACCTAGTACTCCAAGCTAAGAAGATATGAGTTAGAAAAATATGTATGATTTCTAACCATACAAGATGTCTAATGTAACGTATGCGATATGCAATTGATAGGCTCGACTACTAATATGGCATATGAATCGATTCAAGACATGCGGTCTAAGCACGTATTCAAAGATTTATTGAAATAACAATCCAGTTTGAATAATATGTCGAGCCTCGGTGCATGCAAAACAAGATGTATGGATGCAAGCATAAGGTATGCTAATTTGAAACATGTCCCTAATCTAACCATCAAAAGCGGGTAAATAAAATGGAGAAAGACGTGGGTTGGAAGACATACAGACATGCATGCACACTTATTACAACATTACGCCCTTGCAAAGGAGGGTCCGAATGAATAAAAGCTAACTAGCTAGCCAAACTAAACTAATCAAGCTAATTATTACAACACTTTAAATGGATTAACTAACTATTCTAAGCTAATTAAGTAAAACAATAAAATAATTAACTGTCTAAGTTAATTAAATATTACAAAGCAAACTAATCAGCTAAATACTTAACTAATTAATTACAAAGCAGCTAAGCTAATTGATTACAACATGAATTAATTAACTAATCTACTTAAATAATTACACCATTTGCATGCATTAGCTACAACTAATTAACTAAGAAAATTAACTAAAAGGCCTCAGGAAGCGAGGGATGTATGCATGCTCGGTTTTTCACCCGAAAGACCACCGTTTTGCTGCTTCAAGCCTCTGTTGCACAGAAGCACTTACGCTTTCTCCTTCTCCAGATCAACTCTGCTTTGCTTCAGAAACACTTTGCTGAATTTTCATTGGTGGCCGACAGTGGGGCCGGTCGGCCAACAATGATAGCCGGTCGGCTACTGCTGGTGGCCGTCGGCCACAACTGGCTTGAACTTCCTTGCTGCAACAAAGAGCAAACAGAGCAAAACAGTGTACTTTTTGAAGGTTTGTTTGTACTATTACCCTCCTTATCATCAAACAAGTTCAAAGGAGTGATACTCATGGCTCTCAAACCATCAACCAAGCAATGTCATTGCATGATGGCCAAAGAACCAAGTTTGTACAAGTTCGATAAATGCACAAACAAGACTCAAATGACCATGACCCTATCATGCATGATGAAGGGCAATGGAGACCTAGGAAAATGGCACATTTAATCACTTTTGAGTATGAAATGTTCCATTGTGTTCAAACTAATGTCAGATTTGAACACATGCAATGCAACACAAAGAAGTGTTTATCTTACCACTTTTACTTGCCAATTTTGTTCACACATTTTAGTTACCAAATCATTCTTTAATCGATTTGTCCACTGGTGAGTGTCCTCTAAGATGAAAGAAGTGTCAACCAAGGGATAATGTAAGGAAAGAGAGAGATCACATCGTTGATAATGAACCCTCGAAGAGGATTAAACCATTAAGCATAACCTCAATCTCAAGCTTAAGTGATCCCAAGCTTGAAATAACCCTCAAAAGCAAATGAAAGAGTGAAGCAAAGAGGGAGGTTGCAGAGATTATAGTGTTGAAATGGAGTGAAAAACAACACCAAAAGATGCTATTAACTCAAACAAAAATTGTCTAAGACCCTAGAACACCAACTTGTGAGGACTATTACACTACAACTATGCAAAACAAGACCTAAATGAACTAACCAACCCAAAATAGAGGTAAAGCAAGCTATTTCAGAGACTAAAACACGTTAGACTTGAGCTAAGTTAAGCTAGAAAAATATGCTAACATATAAAGCTAACTACGCATGCAAACAAGACACAAGGAGTGGAGGCTAACCCCTCCAAATTTGGACTTCAAAATGAGTTTTTTGCCACTGAAAAACCTCTGAAATTCAGTGGTTAAAAGGCCCAAAAAAATTTGGTTTGAAAGTGGTGAACAAAGGTACAAAAGCTTTACAAACAAAGAAGCAAGAAAGGTGAACCACCCCTTAACTGAAAATGGCCTCAAACCAAAACTTTTAGGCCACAAAAACAAAGTTTTTTACAGTTCAAAATCAGCCCAAAAACAATTGGAAAAGATGGGAAAACAAATATGCAAAACAAGTCGAAAAGGGGAGCGTTATACCTCTTGAAGCCAAGGCACAAATTAGGCAACAAAGCAAGCCACAACCACCTTCTAAAGCACAAAGAGCGTCTTAAGAAACCTCAGTCCAAAGAGAAGCAACTTTGACTAAGGGTGTATAGGCAAAAGTGACATGTGCGTGCTTTGACTAAGGTCTATCCATCTTTAGCTTAAGTCCATTTTACCATGTTGTCGCATGCTTGTCTCATTTTGTATGTTGTTGCATACTTGTCCACCTTTACGTGCCTTACATGTTTGCATGTTCATGTTGCATCCTACCATGTTGTTCAAAGTTGTTACTTTACATCATGCTTATATGCTTTTTGCATACATGGTACATTATATGTTGTTGCATATCAGTTCCCTTGCATGTTGTAGCATACTAGTCCTATTACATTTTCCTTACATGCTTGTTGCAAGCTTGCTAATTGACATGTTGCATGCTTATCCATCTTGCATACTTGTTAGATCACATGTTGTTGCATGTTTGTTATTGGTATTGTTGTTGCGTGCCTATTACATTGTACGCATACATGTTTGCATGCTTAGGTTGCATTGCATTGTGTGTGCATTCCCTTGCCTCTTGATCAAGCATGATAGAGGTTGGGGCCCCTTATATGTTTTCGTGCATTTCATTTGACATTAAATTGCACACTTGGCTCCTTTGGCCATCATGCATTGAAATGCGTGATTGGTGGTCCAAGGGTCGAGAATCATACCCCCTTGAGCTCATGACATGATAGGGAGGGTGGTTGTGCAGACATTGTCTTGTAAATGTATTGTCATGCTCTGTTTGTCCTCTGCTGCAGCAAAAGGAGCTTCTGTAGGAAGATATGGTCGATCGACCATATTAAGTGCCGATCGGCTACAAACATTTGGCCGAGAGCCTTATTTTTTGGTCGATGACCAGTTCCCTTTGGCTGATGGCCTCATCTTTTGGTCGATGACCTCCCACAGTGTGCACAAGGTGGTTCAGAAGTGTCACAGAAGTTGTCACAGTTTTCAGAGGTACAGAACAGTGCAAACAGAGGCAACATGAAGCATGGCGATGAATTTCCGAGCGAAGTCGTCCGGGCATGCATTCGTCCCTCGTCCCGAGGCCATTTTCGTGTTTTAATAACTTAGAATAGTTATTTAGTTCAATTTGGTTGTGTAATTAATTAATTAGCTTGTTAGTTAGTTAATTAGTTAATTTGTATTATTCTTTCGGTCCCTCCGTCGAGAGGGCGAATTTTGTAATAAGTGTGCGTGTGTGTGTGAATGTATTCCAACCCCACGTCTTTTTCCCTTTTACTTACTTGCTTTCAATGGTTAGTTCTAGGGCACATTTCATTTAGCATACCTTATGCTATGCATGTTTGCACCATTCATCTGTATTGCATGCATCGGGCTCGGCGCATCATACTAACTGCATCATATTCCAATTCCAAATTGAATATATGTATCGAGTTGCCGCATCTCATATGCCATTTTAGATTAGCCAAGCCTATTCTAGTTGCATTTTTGCATGCGACGCATTAGCCATTTTGACATGAACTAGGATCATGCATGATTTCTAACTAATTTCTTGTTTTGGCACGGTGTACTTGGTAAGTTTTTATGCTTTAGCATCTTGCATGTATGTAATTGTTAACATGACAGCATGCTCACCATGAGGCTAATTGCTTATGTGATATAACTGCCTGAATGCCTGTGGGTAAAGGTTGGATTACTTGAGTAGGAACAATTCATTAAAATCCCTGTTTTAGCCTACTTGCGAGTAGCAAACTTCAAACCATTTCCAAACAAACGGATATGCGTTGCTTTGTTCCAAATTAGGCGATCTAGTCTATACTTGTGTGTTGTGCGCATCACATAATAAATTCTAGCTAAATAATCGGAATAAGAACGCGTGTGATTTCAAAAACAAGATATCATGTTTAGTGCAGGCCGATCTTTGATCGGGCAAGCGGGGGTGCTCATAGATGACCTTCCCCAATCGGACCCAAGTTCCCGAGCCGAGGCAACTTTGGTGATGACGGACACGTGGCCTTAGGCAATGAGTCAGGGTTTCCTAAATTCCCTCAAAATAAATGTTTAGGTGGGAACTCTATATCTGGCAAAGTAGTCTATGTTTGGTACTTCTTTCTTAAAAATCAGTTTTCCAAAACGATTTGCCGGATTTGGACTCTTTGGTGATTTATCGGTCTCGCATTGCACTTTGTGGGATTACATTCAGAACCGTGACATTTGAGTCCGAACTGTAGTAGCAAAAGCCCGAGGGCGCGTCTACACCGCCACGTCTCCAGTTCTTATCTTTCATAAGCCCCTCTGAAATCCAAACCGAGTTCGCTCACCACCAAGCCGGCGTTGCCCGAATCAACAACAGTAGCTTCGGAAGCTGCCCTTCTTCCATCATTGTCGCCCAGCGACGGTGGCAGGTGCATGGGACGTGTTCTGGGTTGTCACTGGCTACTGGTTCATCGTATTGGTGGTTATTCTGGAGCCGTACTGGACTGCTCTAGTTTAGCCATGGCCGGGGTGAAGCAAGCGTAACGGTGGAGGATGGAGTGGTGGTTACCCGAGTAGTAAAGTTGATGATGCATGGTGCCAAGGTTCAGTGCGTATAACTCTCAGATAATGGAATGGTGTCTACCCACGTAATCATGTTGGCTGGTATGGTGCACTGGTAATGGAGTGGTTTCGAGAAGCACGTGGGCGCCTTTAGCTATTGCAATAAACATTTGGGATAGTTGTTATTGTTAACCAAGTGGTTCTCGCATTGGGCATTCATCAACTTAAAAGTGACTTTGGTGCTCAAATCTTTGGATTCTAGTGGGCCCCACCATTGAGGATGAGTACATAGACTGAGGCTTGTTGGATTTGAAGACACGTAGATCTTTGCTAGTTGATTAATGGCAAGGATTTAAAATCGTTATTTTATTTTGAGTGTTTGTGAGGATTTTATTTTATTCATCTCCTTCGGATCTGTAATAATTCAAGTATTGTAATAATCCCCCTACCCCGCTTCTTTCTATCCCATTCTTTAATCGCTTTCCCTACCTGTACATATGTATATATCTGACATACCATGCATATCCATGCTTTGCATCCATGTTTCATGCATCTTGATCCGTCTAAATTTGCATCATTATGGTTTAATTGATTATTATATGATTTTGTGCGCTATCGCATGTTTTGAGTGATTTCACATGCCATATGTTAGAAGCTGGATCTTTAGAAACATTCTTGTGTATATGAATTGCATTAGGATTTTGTATATAAGATCATGCATATTTTTACTAACTTTGTTTTGTAGTTGTTCGACGGACGTCGGTAAATATGTGAGTTTTTATGCTTTAGCATCCCGCTTGTACATAATTTTCTTATTATGCTTAGCATCCTACCATGAGGCTAAGTGCTTAACTGATAAACTGCTTGAATGCCTATGGATGAAGGCTTGTTGGTTGAATTGGAATGATTCAACGGTTGTACGTTTTAAGCCCACTTTGTAGTGGCAAATCCACAAACTTTAAGCCCACTTTGTCAAGTGGCAAATTCAAACTCCTTTTCGAAAAACAAACATGAAGTTGAATTGTTCCAATTTGAGCAAACTAGTCTATACCTCATATGCTTCACATAGTAAATTTTAGTATTTACTAAAATAATCAAAACATGAACATGTAAAGAAAATAAAATTCATATCATGGTTTAGTAGAGGCCGATCTTTGATTGGGTGAGCGGGGGTGCTCATTATTGACCTTCCTCTCTCGTACCTAAGGTTCTGAGCCAAGCATCTTTGGTTACGACGAACAGTGGCCTTGGCACGAGTCATGGGTTTCCTAATTTCCCAAAATATTAGGTGGCAACTCTAAGATCTGATGACGCAGTCCATTTCTGGCAAAGGTTTTGCAATAAAATGGATTTTCAATAAAAGTTGCCAAATCTGTACTCTTATCTACATTTCACATTGCACTAGTGAGGCTAGATCAAAGGGATCTCGGGAGTCCGAACTGTTTAACACGCGCGAGTACCCCCCGGGCATGTTACAATCCGGGGAATACAAAGATGTATCATGACTTGAAACAAAATTTCTGGTGGCCTGAAATGAAAAAGTGTATTGCAAATTTTGTAGCAAAATGTTTACACTCCCAACAAGTTAAAGCTGAACATCAATGACCTGCTGGATTGCTACAGCCACTTCCCATACCAGAATGGAAATGGGAACATATCACGATGGACTTCATTGTGGGATTACCTCGCTCTCCTTGAGGTATGGACTCTATCTGGGTAATTGTTGATCGTCTAACTAATTCTGTACATTCCTTACCTGTTAAATCGTTGTACAATACGGATAAGCTGGCTAACTTGTATGTTAATGAGATTTTGAGATTACATGGCATGCCAGTATCTATTGTATCTGACAGAGACCCTAAGTTCACTTCAAGATTCTGGCAGAGTTTACAGCAAGCTCTGGGAACTGAATTGAGACTAAGTAGTGCTTATCACCCATAGACAGATGGCCAATCTGAACGGACCATTCAAACATTGGAAGACTTGTTACGGATGTGTGCCCTATACTTTCAAGGTTGTTGGGAAACCTACTTACCATTGGCCGAATTTGTGTAAAACAATAGCTACCATGCGAGTATTGGCATGGCTTCTTATGAAGCTTTTTATGGTAGAATGTGTCTGTCATGACCCGAACCTGCCCCTATGGATTAAGGTCATAACCAGCCAGTAATCATGGAATTACCTACAACCTCAAATCATATTAGAATATACTCCATTAGAGTTAAGGGGCCAAACGGAAGCAAGCTTAAAAATTTTGTCCAATGAGCTATGCTTACGTAGCATATCAAAACATTTCACATATACTTAATAATAACTCACACCACATAGCAGTTAACATCTTGTATACCCATGATCATTCAAACACATAGTCAGCTAACCCAAAGCTTATACACATAAACAGTCTATCATGACCACTAGAAATAGCAAAAGATCATAACAAAGCCTCTTGTGTGAGGTGCCTAGGCTGACTTCACAAAACTTGGGTTCCTTCATAAATTCCACTAAGGCTGGGGTTGAACGTCCCTTTGCTCACCTACATACATATAAATGAGAGTGAGCTAACGCCCAGTGAATAATATCAAAATAAAGAGGTTAATGAATGAGATTCGTTCATAAATGAACCATACTTATAATGTACATATTTGAACCACTATTCTCATTCACATCAGACTGACAAATCTTAACAGAGCAAAACGACCTCGAGTCCAACACATCATATCCATGTGCAGACGACCTCAGGTCCAATTCTTATATAAAACAATACGACATCGGATCTATCTATACGAAACGACCTTTGGTCTAGCCAACTCTTTATTCAAAATGACCTTTGGTCCAATTTGAACATATCAAACGGCCCCGGACCCAATTCGAACATATCAGGCGTATCAAACGACCTCGGGCCCATTCTCTTTATATTCATATCCATGCGTATTTCATATTCATGATCATGATCCTTTTTATTCAAACGGCCTTTGGCCCATCACGGTATTCCAACATCTCATATGACATACTCAAACGGCTTTTGGCCATCTTTGCATTCTTGTATAACGGCCTTTGGCCCAATCGTTCATATCCGACGGCCTTTGGCCCAATCATTCATGTCCGACGGCCTTTGGCCCAATCATTCGTGTCCAACGGCCTTTGGCCCAATCATTCATGTCCAACGGACTTTGGCCCAATCATTCATGTCCAACGGCCTTTGGCCCAATCGTTCATGTCTGACAGCCTTCGTGTCAGACTATCATTCATGTCAGATGGCCTTTGGCCCAATTCAGACATATCAACGTATCAAACGGCCTTATACAAAATTAGGCATATAGAATACTCATTCATATTTCAAATTAGCAAATCCATGAAGCTTATACAGAGGTAGCATTCGGAAAGTAACATACTTGAAAATATCTTTACTAAGATATTATTCACTGTGTTTTGCCGGTGGATTTGCCCTTAAGCTCGACCTTACACATTACATAACACATATGGGTCACAAACGGTTCAATCTGTTCTTAATTCATACATTCCTCTTAGGCTCCTTTCTTATCATTTTAACCCATTCACAATGCTCAATGCATGCCTAAGAGTGCTTAGAAATGGAAGAGAACGGAAAACAAATCACAAAACCACTTTACAAACTTTCTGAAATAGGGCTCCCCGCTCGAGCATGGCTTTGGCCGCTCAAGCGGACCCATTGGGTTTGCAAAAATACTGGTTGCCTCATTTTTACGCTCGAGCGTGAATTCGAACGCTCGAGTTGAAAGTCACACTACATGGCTCCTCGCTCAAGCGAACATCACTGACTACAAAACTGCTGGGAGCTTGCATTTCACGCTCGAGTAGTGGCGCTTTCCCCGCTTGAGTGGACATACCGAATTCTGGGTTTTCCAGAATTGTTCTTGAGGCTCAAATTCAACATTCAAAGGCTTTAAACTCATGATTTTGGTCCAAAACATGCAAATACATTATATAGCATATAGATGTAAGCAACATGAGGCCAATCATTCAAAATCATGGTCCAATCTTCAAAATTAACCAACATTTCTTTGTATAATCAAGGCTCATACATTCAAACCTCACATAAGCTCCATATCTTCAATAATCACACATGCATGTCAATTTTTGACTCCATTTCTATTTCACATCTTACAAATGACACTTATTATTATGAAACCCATGAAAATTATGCATGGATGTGAAGATTGGTGCCCAATTCTCCACGTTCAACATTATTCATGCTAGCTTATGCAATATCATGGCAATTAATGGTGATTCATAGTAATTTCATGCATACATGTGCATTCTAACTTCATATTCAACTCAATCTTTGCCATGAGCTACCATACCACTTGAATTCACAAAATTGCATACTCAATTCGTAAATTAAGAGTTGATTACTCACCTAGGAGCTTCAATCTTCACAATTTTAGCTAGTTCTAGAGCCTAGCCTCCCAAATCTTCAGTTCCCTTGCAAATTCTTCAGGGATGCCTTCTCTCTCTCTAAACCGGCCCTCTCTCTCTCTCTCTAGAACATAAAATTTGATTTGAACTCAAAACCATGTGAGCCTAAGCATACTTTGCTCATTTATATAGGCCCTCTCTAATCCAATTTGATTATAGCTAATTAATAGCACTTAATTAATCATTCTGAATCTATTTGCTTTGATCCGATTCAATTTTCAATTAAATTTCACCGTAGGCTCTAAAAATTACGCTAATCACAATGGCGTAATTAATTTCGGGTTCTGTGGCTGATAGGGCCTTCAATTTAAATTCTAAAGCAGATAATCAAATAGATTTTTCCTACGGTGAATAGGTAGAAATTCAAAACCACATATATTCATATAAATGGCACTCAAAATCATATCGAACACAGAATCGCAATCATAATCAGGATTAATTAGCATAACACGGACCAGGGTTATCACAGTGCCGATCTCCAATTTGCTGGGCTGAGATAGGTGATAGACAGTTGTTGGGACCAGAACTTGTGCAAGAAACAACTAAGAAGTTGAAACTGATCTAATAGCGTTTGAAAACTGCACAAAGTCACCAAAAGAGTTATGCAGATGTCTGAAGACGAGACAGATAATACGAAGTCGAGGATCACGTGTTTATCCAAGTGACTCATATGAAAGGGCAAACGCGGTTTGGAATAAAAGGCAAATTGGAGCTGAGATATGTTGAGCCATATGAGATTCTTGAGAAAATCAACCCGGTGACGTATCAGGTGGCCTTATTGCTGGTCATGGAACATATGCACAATGTTTTTCATGTCTCTATGCTTCGGGATTTTTTGAGAGATTCATTACATGTAATTGTGCTGACCCATGTACTTCTAAAAGAAGATTTCAAGTACGAAGAAAGGCCTATTGGCGGAATAACATATAATTAGGGGCTACAGAATTTAATATACGAAATATACATAGTCCATAGAGCTGTGCAGACATATATGAGACAGAAATTTTAAACCTTTTACAAATATACGTGGCGTCATAATGCAAGTCTTATGTCGCATTCAATACAAAGTAGCCAAAAGGGACTTAGCACAATATATACATAACAAAAAACTTGTTCATACTTCAAGAAGACAAGATCTTAAACATATGCCATTTAGACTTGACTTGCTCACAAAGGGAACCTCCTTAGAGACACAATTGCTGGCTGACAAAACAGAATCTTAGGCCATCAACTCTAGGTCTGGTCACGTGCCTGCTTACCTACATACATAATAACAAATAATGAGCTGGTGTCCTGTGAATAATAACGAAGTAAAGGGTTTTAATGAATGATGTCTATCACAGAGTCAGAAATCAGAGTTTATATCAAAAGTAGATTTTTATCAGAAACAGAACCATATGCATAATCATATTTCATATCAAAAACAGATTCATATACATGTTTCGTCGTCAAAGCAGAAACAGATTCATAAACGTAGTTGCATTCGTATTCAAAGTTTATACATTTCTCATCATAGTACATGGCACATCCATTAGCGTTAACAAATCTAATGACCCAAATAGGGACGGCCGTAAAGGGCATTCTGATAACTCATGTGCACAGAGATGTTTCTGATGACTCACAAAAGGGCTGCCATGATGGCATTCTGATAAACCATAAAGGGACGGCTAAAAGGTATTTTGACAACTCTTGTGCATAGAGACGTTTCCGATGTCCCATAATTGGGATGCATATCATATGATGCTAAGGATGCCACAAATACATTTTAGAAACTTTGACAATCATTCATTCATTCGAAACATAGCATTTCAGAAAGCTAATCATTTCATATTATCATAAAATAATTAAAGTTAAACATATCTTTACAGAGTTATTACTCACAGTGGTTTGTGTTGTCACTAAGCTTTGGATGTCAACCTAAACAAAACACATAACAAAAGCACAATTGAAGCACCATTTCATTTTAATTCAATTCTCTTTATGTGTTTCTAGCTTATTTCATGACTACATGAGTCCACATGGTGCCTAAGAACACTTGGAGTGGCATGAGGATGCAAATATGCACTTAAAAGAGTTAGTCAAAAGTTACTGAAAATAGGGTCTTCGCTCGAGCGGGGGTTCAAAATAAAGGAGGTCGCTCAAGCGTAGCTTCCATCGCTCAAGCGGTATACAGACTTGGCAAAAGTAATGGATGTGTGAAATTCCTGCTCGACGGTCGCTCGAGAAAGACTAAGTAAAAGGTCCTCGCTCAAGAACCACTTTGGCCGCTTGAGTGACCTGTTAAATTTTGTAAAACATCTGGAAGTTCGATTTTCACACTTGGGCAACACTTTCCTTGCTCGGGCGGACAGTGCGAATTCTGGAATTTCCAAAACTACCTTTAAGCTTCAAAACTCAAATTCAAAACCACAAATCATGTTCTTTTGGGCCAAAACTCATGAAAACTTGTCTAAACTTGAAAAACATTGAGAATTAAAGATCATTTCATGAAATCAAGGCCCATAAGCTTGACAATTGAGCAAATTCAAACTTGAATTGTGAAAACATAACATAAATATGACATGCATGGAGTGATTTGAGCCCCAAGTTTCCAAATCATGAGTAAATGAGATGTTTAAGTCAAAAACATATTGGGTTCCTTGAAAAAAACTCAAGTATGGACATGCATGTGGAAATTCTTGAAAATCAACTTACCAAATTATGAGAATTATGCATACATCCATGGTACACCTCCAAAGCCACCTATTTAAGCTCAATTCTTGCCTTCCTATAGGATTTCTCTTGAATTCAAGCTAACTTAATTACATTATCAAAAGCTTTAGTTCTTACCTAAACTTCTCAATTGAGCTTCAAGTTGACCAATTCTTGAGTGTTCAAGCTAATCCCCTTTATTAGGAATTCTCCATTCTCCTAACTTTGATCTCAATTTCCTTCCTTCTCTCACTCTCACGTTTGTAAGCTCAAGAGATGAGGAAATGAGTGTGTTTTTATTATTCTTGAGTCATTCTTAACTTTATACAAGCTTGCCCAATGATGGTTAATTAAGGCTAATCAAGTGGGCATCAAATTAATCTAATTTAATCGTTCCGAATTGAATTTCAATTGAACCTACCATAATGTTCTAAAAATTACAAATAACGCATATACCAAGTCAATTTCGTGATCGGACGCCAGCAAGGCCTTCAATTCACAAAACATAACAGAATTTCAAACAGATATTCTTACTATAAACAGATAGAGACACAAATAATGCAATGCACAAATAATTAACTCAGGATTTCATCTTAATTACATATTAGGCTCATTTAATCATGGATTAGCATTAATCAGAGGTCGGGGTTGTTACCGCTGGTGCTATCTCGTCCACTAGTACGGGGGCCAGGGCAGGGGTGTAGATGTAAACCCATAGCCGCAAGAAAAGATCAGTTGCGTGAGTCAATAGGTATAAACAATGACAAAGACAAAAAGTGCAAAGCAGAAAGCACGGGTATAAACAGAAATAAAGGCTTAAAGTGCAAAGCAGAAAGCATAATAAGCAAGCAGAAATTAAAAGAAAGTGCAGTGTGTACCTCCCAGGCTCTCTAGCAGCCTCCAACCTTGTTTCCCTTCTTGCGGGAACTGGAGCTCATATAGCCGTACAGGGTGGCAAGGCCAGCGCCACCCCAGTCATAGAATCGGACCCGGGGCAATGTTATGAGAGCGCTCAGCAGATACAACCCTACGGTGTTCCACCTGTTAGCAAACAAGGTGGTACTGAAGAGATTGATCAAGAACCCCCGTGGATACTGCTCCACTTGCTCCTATGTCTCCGGTTGACTCCTGTGGAGCGGTCGTAAAACCATCTTTAGCACACCATAGCCGGTCTATCCAACGGAGGGCGTATCCTAAGCAATTGTATCCATGCCGCCTCCCATCGGCCTATGTCCATATCAAAAGGGATCAAATCACCCCCTACTCTCAAGATGGTGATCATAAAAAAATCGTAGGGGGTCACCGTCATCTCCCCGATGGAGGAGAAGTAGAAGGAGTTGGTGGTGTCCCACCACCTCTCTACCAAGGCTCCAAGTAAGGCTTGGTTGGCCAACAGTCATGGAAGTCTAGAGCAGAAGAGGCCAAAACTCGCCTCATCAACAAGATCACGGACCCGAGCGGGGAGCTCATGATACCAATCCCTCCCTGTCACCTCCCTATATCCTCTCGAGGAGCAGGCATCACCCTGTATCAGTTGTGTAACAAGCATCAATTGTGTAACAAAATGAAATACAGACATCAGATGTGTAGCAAAATAAAATACAGGCATCAGTTGTGTAGCAGAACGAAATATAGTAAAGAAAGGTAGTGATGAAATGGCAAAACAAACAAAGTGCATGAAAGCAAAGTTTATACCTCAGCAACGTCATGAGAAAGGTGGAATGCCCGCTCCCTCAACAAACATCCTCAGGCATGCCGCCAACAAAGTCCTCAAATCGCAGCATGCCTCTGGGGGCCATTGCATGGGCCCATGTGTGGCCATTGCATGGGTCCATGTGTGGTAAGTGGCCGGGTCGAATGGCCTCAACCTTAATGGTCGTAGCTCAGGCTCAGGCCTTGGAGGAAAGACTTCATCTGCCTCAAAGTCTGCAGCGATGTCCTTTGCCGCTTCGTCGGCCTCATCAACTATCGTCTTCTCTGTCTCTATGATAGATGGAAGTACAGGCACCTCAGGAGATGCGCCGTCATGTGGGATATCATCTGCCATGTGAAAAGTGGGTGAATAGGTGGTGAAAATGGGGAAAATGAGTAAAAATGAGAAAAAACCTAAAAAAGTCAACCCTAAGAGAGAAAAAATGAGAGAAAAAGTCAAAACCTAGGAAAATGTGCGAAACCTAAGAAAAACTAGAGGGAAATGAGCCTAAAGTGATGAAAAACCCAGAAACTCAATGAAAACAAAATCCAATCGGTTCAAAGTGAAGACGACTAAAGGTGTTTCGCGAATAAAGTTTGCGTGGGGTGTTAGGAAACTTGTATAAAATGCGAATCTGGAGAGAGGAAACACCTAGAGAGAGAGGGATAGTTTTCGGATGGAGTAGTGTGTGAAAATGAGGCTTAGGTGTTGTTTTAAAGGAGACCTGACCGAAAACCCCCAAATACCCTCGAAATGGCTACAAGTGGTCGGCCGTCCCCTTTTTGTGGCCAGCCGACCCTTTTTGGGGTCCAGAGCTGGTTTTTGCTGCCCTCTTGTCCAATATGTGTATAAAAGATCCTAGTTTCATCTTGGAAAGAAGAATTAAGGTATTTGAAGTTGGTTCGCATTCCGAAGATCTCAAAATTCTGTTCCGATTGCACCATTCCAATTCCCACTATTTCTCCGGTGTATGAAAGTGTCCTGATTTTGAGTTAGAGTGAATTGTATCCTTTTTGATCATTTTGAGGAGCCCCCGAGCGGTAAGTTGGGGATCGACGCACAGTGTCTTCGGACATCACTTGCTGCTTATCTTTTCAATTTTGCATACCTATTATGTTGCATAGAACATACATTGCATCATAACTCGCATACCTGTAGCTCGACTTTTTCGCGCCCCCCTTTCGGAAGGTTTGAAAGAAAGTTCTATAGTTCAGACTCTCGCAGTTTTGAATCTAATCTCACAAGTGCAATGCGAAATTAATAAACACCAAAGAGTCCAAATCCGGCAAATCTTTTGGAAAATCGATTTTTGAATCAAAAATACTAAAATTGGACTGTTTTGTCTGATACAGAGTCGCCACTTAAATATTTTTTTGGGAAATCTAGGAAAGCCATGACTCGTGCCAAAAGCCACGTGTCCGTCATCACCAAAGTTTCCTCAACTCGGGAACTTAGGTACGAGAGGGGAAGGTCATGAATTGAGCACCCTAGCTCGCCTGATAAAAAATCAGCCTCTACTAAACATGATATGATTTTTTTATCAACATTATATGCTCTTGTTCTGGTTATTAAGCTAGCATTACTATGTGATATGCACAAGCAAGTATAGACTAAAATTGCAAGAATTGGAACAACTCAATTTCATGTTTGCTTGTGAAAAATGTTTGAATTTTCCACTTCAAATGGGAACATTCATTGCATCGTAACTCGCATACCTGTAGCTCGACTTTTTCGCGCCCCCCTTTCGGAAGGTTTGAAAGAAAGTTTTATAGTTCAGACTCTCGCGATTCTGAATCTAATCTCACAAGTGCAATGCGAAATTAATAAACACCAAAGAGTCCAAATTCGGAAAATCTTTTGGAAAATCGATTTTTGAATCAAAAATACTAAAATTGGACTGTTTTGCCAGATATAGAGTCACCACTTAAATATTTTTTTGGGAAATCTCGGAAACCCATGACTCGTGCCAAAAGCCACGTGTCCGTCATCACCAAAGTTGCCTCAACTCGGGAACTTAGGTACGAGAGGAGAAGGTCATGAATTGAGCACCCCTGCCTGCCTGATAAAAAATCAGCCTCTGCTAAACATGATATGATTTTTTTATCAACATTATATGCTCTTGTTCTGGTTATTAAGCTAGCATTACTATGTGATATGCACAAGCAAGTATAGACTAAAATTGCAAGAATTGGAACAACTCAATTTCATGTTTGTTTGTGAAAAATGTTTGAATTTTCCATTTCAAATGGGCTTCAAGTTTGCAAATTTGCCACTCAACAAAGTGGGCTTAAAGCTGTGAATTTTCCACCAAACATAGTGGGATTAAACGTACATTCGTTGAATCATTCCAATTCAAACAACAAGCCTTCATCTACATCCACTCAAGCTGTTAAGCAAGTAAGTATTTAGCCTTATGGCAAGCATGCTAGATATGGCAATCACTCACACTCATACAAGTATGCTAAAGCATTAAAAACACACCTTGTACACCAAGCCAAAAAGATATGAATTAGAAAAAAAAAATGCATGATTCCTAACTATGCTAAATGTCTAATGCAACGCCTGCGATATGCAATTAATAGGCTTGGCTATTAATATGGCATATGAATTGATTCAAGACATGCGGTCTAAGCACGTATTCAAAGAATGTATTGAAATGACAATGCGGTTAGAATAATGCGTTGAGCCTTAGTGCATGCAATACAAGATGAATTGATGGAAGCATGAGCTATGATTGAAACATGTCCCTAATCTAACCATTAAAAGCTAGTAAATAAAAGGGAGAAAGACGTAGAGTTGGAAGACATTCACATTATTACATTACGATCTCACGAAGGAGAGTCCGAATGAATAAAGCTAACTAGCTAACTAAGCTAAGCTAATTAAAGCTAATTAAGCTAATTATTACAAACCGAATAAATAGCTGAACTAATTAACTAATTATTATTACAACACTAGAATTAACTAGCTAATAAACTAATTAATTAAATAATTACAAGACAATTGCAACTAATAATTTAACTAAGTAATTAAACTAAGTTAATTTGTTGTTCCACCTCGGGAAATGAAAGACGTGTATGCACATGCTCAGTTTCCACCCAAAAAGACCTTCGCTTCACTCTCGAAAGTCTCTGTTTGCACAATTGAACACTTTTAGAAAAATTTTGCTTCACCTTACCAATACTTTGTTGAGGTTTGCATCAGTGGCCAGCCGGCCACTGGTAAAGCTTGCCGACCATCTGCCGGCCATCAATGGTGCTTTGTCGGCCACCTGCCAGCCATGGATAGTGGCCTGCCGGCCACTGATACACTGGTTCAACTTGCTGCAACAGAGGACAAACAGAACAAGAAGAGGGTATTCCCACAGATTGTTTGCACAACTCACCCCTCCTTTTCATGAACAAATCCAAGGAGTGATGAACTTAAGCCACAAACCACCAACTCAAGAAATTTCATTGCATAATGGTTTGTTACTCAAGATGAGCAAGCTCAATAAATGCAACAACAATACACAAACACCATCACCCTATCATGCATGATCAAGGTCAATCGAGACCTAGGAAACTTGACACATTTCATCACTTTGAGTATGAAATGTTCCAATTTTCCTTGTGTTCAATTAACGTCTGATTGAACACATCAAAACAAAACCAAATTCTTATCATTGCTCATTTTTAGTCCCAAGTTTTAGTTACTCATTTTACTTTACCAACCATTCTTTAATCCAATTAAGTCCAATAATGAATTTAAGTCCCCTAATGGAGTGAAATACCAAACCAAGAGTTAACTTAAGACATGAAAGAGATGTCATGACGTTGATAATGAACCCCTAAAAGGGATTAAACCATTAAGCATGACAACCTCAATCTCATGCTTAAAAGGACAAGAGGCTTGAAACAACTCTCAAAGCAAAACAAAAGCCAAGAAATGAGGGAGGTTGCAGAGATTATTAGTGCTGGAAATAAGTGATAAAAGCATAAATAAATGCTGTCAACTCAAACAAGATGGTGTCTAAGACCTAGAACACTAAGCTTGTGAGGACTATTACACTATAAACATGCAAAACAAAGCTCAAACACAACAAACACTTAAAAAAATGTCTTAAAATAGGTTTGAAACAACCATAAAACATGCTGGAATTAAGCTAACAAAAGCTAGAAAAATAAGCTAAAACATGGAGCATGTTAAGCTAGTAAACAAAACACAAGAAGGGGAGGCTACCCCCTCCATTTTTGGACTTCAAAACATGTTTTTAGCCATTGAAATAACTCTAAAAATAAGTGTTTAAAAGCTTAGAAAAAGATAGTAAAATGGTGGGAAATACAAGGGCAAAGGCCTCCAAAACAAGGTACAAAGAAGGGTGAACCACCCCTTAACCTTTATTGGCCTTAAACTACAAGTTTCAACCCAAAAATACAGAGTTTATACAGCCCAAAAATAGTACAAAAATGTGTTGGAATGAATACAAAAGTAGCTAAAATAGTAAGCTAAAACATGGCACTTTAAGCTAGTAAACAAGCCACAGGAGGGGTGGCTAAACCCTCCATTTTTGGGACTTCAAAATCACTTTTTTAGCCTCTGAAAACCTCTGAAAATCAGTGGTAAAAGCCTCAAAAAAAGTTGAGTAAAGAATGGGAAACACAAGTGGAAAGGCTTAGAGAACAAGGTTTAAAGAAGTGTGATTAAACCCTCTACCTTTAATAGCCTTAAACCACAAGCTTCAGCCCATAAAAACAGGTTTTAAAGAGCTTAAAAATAGCAAGAAAACATGGAAAACAAGTGGAGTAGAGATGGTGCAAAAGCAAACGAAGGTATACCTCTTGGAGAGGAATGAACCCTTAAGTCAAAAGACACCAATTTCACACTCTTAAGTGCTTCAAAAGCTCAAATTCAAACTCAAATAGAGAGAGAGGATTTTTCCAAAATTATTTCTTCACTCCTAATTTTTTCTAACCTTGAAAGATGAGAGGAAGGTCCTCTACATATAGAAAACATGAGCCTAAGGTCAAAAATATCTATTCAGAAATAGCTGGAGCAATGTGGAAATAGTTGGAGGAAAATATTTGCAAAAAATAGGTTTTTGGTCACCAGTGGCCAGCTTGTGGCCGACATGGACATTAGTGGCTGGCAAGTAGCTGGCAGGTCAAAAGTGGTACCCAGCAGGCCAGAAGTGGTGCCCAGCCGGCCACAAATGGTGATTGCCGGCTACCTGCAGGCCACAAGAAAAAACTGCTTCCAGGCCCGACTTCAAATGGGCATATCTCCTTCATCCGAACTCGGTTTTAGGTCATTCTTGAGTCTAAATTGAAGCCCCAGAAGTATAGTTTCTAATGGTTATAGATTCACATATAAATTCTAAGTATGGAGAGAGATATTCCTATTTTAGTAAAGGTTGCTCAGTTTTGTCTTAATCGAATTGATGTCTAACTTCAAACAGTCATATCTCCCTCATCGGGACTCAGTTTTAGGAGATTTTTGTGTCTAAATTGAAGCCTCACTTTCCAATGGTGGTAGCCTCACAACTAAAGTGTAAGTGTACAAAAGGATAGGTCTAATTTAGTGTAGGTTGTTCAGTTCTCCCTTACGGTTTCATTCCCAACTTCTTCTCAACTAGTTTTCATCCCTCTCCTCCTGTTTTATTCAACTCCAAACCTATAAATATGAGGTTTAAAAAGATTTTTCAAAGAGTTCACTTCTCTTCCATTTATTTCCACTTTGTCCTTACTCGATTTATGGAAAAGTGCAGCATTTTAAACGAAATGCGAGCCTCAAAACATCGTAGAAACATTTTCAAAAATATTTTGAAAGAGAGGGTTTTAAGGTCTAAAATAATTTTGGTCAAAATAGTTTTGGTTGAAAATGGGGTGTAAGGTTGGGATTTAGAGCTCTTCTTACTAAAGAAATCGAACATTTGCATAGCACAACTTTTATCATCGAGTGATCAATCAGTGGCACCCAAGTCTTATGGGCAGCCAAAAATGGGGTGTCTACAATACCTATCTTGGTTGCATGGAGCATGCATCATAACTGGCATACCTGTCGCATTCATGTGTGTCGTGCTTTTCAATTCTTGTATCCACCCTTGTCACATGAGTGTGATTTTTGTTTTCTTCCCTTGACCTCTCCACGCGGAAGTGTGGTTTGGTATGTTTTGTACCTCGCTACGTGGAAGTGTAGCTTGGTTGTTTTTGTTACCTCGTTATGCGGAAGTGTAGCTTGGTTGTTCTTGTACCTCGTTACGCGGAAGTGTAGCTTGGTTGTTCTTGTTCCTCTCTACACAAAAGTGTAGTTAGGATTGTTTTTTGTTAACCTCTCTACGCAGAAGTGTAGTTAGGTTTGTTTCCTATTATCCTCTCTACGAGGAAGTGTAGTTAGAATCACCTCTCTACGCAGTAGTGTAGTTTGGTTGTTCTTGTGTCCTCTCTACGCGGAAGTGTAGTTAGGATCACCTCTCTACATGGTAGTGTAGCTTGGTTCTTCTTGTACCTTGCTACACGAAAGTGTAGCTTGGTTTGTTTTTGTTATCCTCTCTATCCTCTCTACGCGGAAGTGTAGTTAGGATCACCTCTCTATGCGGTAGTGTAGTTTGGTTGTTCTTGTGTCCTCTCTACACAGAAGTGTAGTTAGGATCATCTCTCTATGCGGTAGTGTAGTTTAGTTGTTCTTGTGTCCTCTCTACGCGGAAGTGTAATTAGGATCACCTCTCTATGTGGTAGTGTAGTTTGGGTTGTTTTGTTTCTCTCTATGTGGAAGTGTAGTTAGGATCTTTTTTCACTTTTCTACGCGGAAGTGTAGTATGGCTTGTCTCTTATTAACCTTTCTATGCGGAAGCGTAGTTAAGATTGTTTCTCGTTTATTGATTTCAATTCTTGCATTGCATTGAATCTCATCTTCATGATTTTCGAGTGGTATACTCGTTTGTGTTCTTTACTGTTGCATCGCATCATTTCTCATTTTGCATTCTGCCCTTGAACTACGCTGGCTTGATTCCTTGCAAAGGGATATGTAGGCAACCCTTGGGTTCAACCAATTGCATTCATGTCTTGATTGCCTGCCCAAGTCTTACGTACTTATCAAAATGGGTCGTCCTTGGGCTTTGACATTCACTCACGTCATTTCATGACTTTGAACTCTGTCAAAGAGGGGCAACTGTAGACACCTCACCGTCCGTAAGACTTGGGTGCCTCAGATTGATCGCCTAATGATGAAAATTATGTTGTACAAACGTTTGATTTCCATAGCATGAAGCATCGGTTTTGAGTCTCAAAAGCCTAAAAACTTTGCACCACTTTTGGACCAAAGCAGAATTTTTCCAAGCCTGACCACTTAGAGGCCTACAGGCCAACTAGTGGCAGACTTGCCAGAAATTAGTGGCCAACCGTCCCCTTCCTGGCCGGCCGGCCAAGTGTTCCGATAGAACATATATTTGATGCCAGCTGTCCCCCCATGTGCATGCACTGCACCAGCTGGCTCAATATAGATATTTTCGAGATATCAACTAGGTGTTCTATATATAGAGAGCCATACTTTACATTTTTGGGTTAGAAAAAAAATTCCAAGAGCTCAAATTCTTGAAAATCTCTCTCTCTCTCTCTCTCTCTCTCTCTCTCTCTCTATTTATCTTACAACATATATACACCCTACCTACACTCCCTAAACCAAATTTTTTGGGCTTCTTGCTGAGGTTCTTGAGCTCAAATTTCAGCACTTGTGGGTAAGAATTTGTTAGTTTATGAATCAAAGTATTACTCCTTTTCAAGAGGTATAACTTGTGCAATCCTTACACTACTTCTTCCTTATCTTTACTTGTTATTTTTGGACTGTTTTTCCACTATTTTTATGGACTGAAACTTGTGGCTTAAAGCTATCAAACGTAGAGGGGTTAACCACTCTTCTTTGAACCTTATTTTCCAAGTTTTTGCCCTTGTGTTTCCCATCTACTTTTCAACTTTTTTCTACTATTTTTCAGAGTTGTTCAAAGGCTAAAAAAGTGGAGGGGTTAGCCATCCCTCCTTAGGCTTGCTTACTAGCTTCATTTCTCCATTATTGTAGCTCACTTTTTTTAGTTTTCCATGATAATTTCAGCACCATTTTAGCTATTTTTAGGACTATTTTGGTGCATTTATTTCATTTATGCTTTGTATAGTATGCTCGTAGTGTAGTAGTCCTCATAGGTTTGGTGGTTTAGGCCTTAGTCACCAACCTATTTGAGTTGATAGCATTTATTTTATGTTTTTCATATATGTAATCACCTTTGCATAATCACCACTACAACCTCCCTCCATTCTTGGTTTTTTGTTATTTGACAGTGGTTTCAAACGAGTGTTGTTTAAGCTTGAGAAAGAGACCTTTCCATGCTTAATGGTTTAACCTCTTTGGAGGTTAATTACCAAGGCATTACATCTCTCTTATGCCAAAAACGGGCTTCTTATTTGACACTTCTCTCCATTAGTGGACTTAATTCTCATTTTTGGACTAAAATGACTAAGGAATGCAAAGGTAATTAAAAGAGGCAGTTCAATCGGACGTCAATTAAACCCATTGAGTTTTGAGTCATTTCAAACTCTCTTGTGATGATAATGGTTCAAAAATCAATGTCAACCACTTCCCTTGATCAATTCCATGATACGGAGGGGGTTTTGTTAGTCTTTTAGTTTCACTTATTGAGCCTTTGTCCAATCGAGTCATGGATCATCATGCAATAACATTGCGACCATTGATGATTTGTGAATTGATTTTGCCCCTCCTTTGATCAATTTCATGATAGGGACAGTAAGAGAGGATAAACATCCCCTAAAAACACTTTGTTTCTGCTCTGTTTCTTTTCTACTACAACAAGGCAGTACCAAAAATAGTGGCCGGTCGGCCACCATTTGAATTCGGCCGACCACTTTCCCTGGCCAGCCGTCCACCTCTTTTCAGCCAAACAATGTTTTTTTCTTGCAGAACAGAGCAGAAACTGAGGCAAAAACAAAAGTATTTTCTGCAGACAGAACAATTCTGATAGCAAAACAGAGGCGTTTCTGGGAGGATGTTCGCATTGCCATGTGTGGTTCCTTAACCCCCGCTCGATTTTAATTAGCTTACATAGCTCTTAGTTAATTAGTTAATTCCTTTGAACTTGTAATAGCTTAGTTAATTAATTCCGTGTTGTAACTAATTAGTTAGTTTCATTCTAATTTGTAATAATTAGCTAGTGTAGTTAATTCATTTCTTTGGTAATGTAATAGTTTGTCAATTTGGTAATTAGTTAGGACAATTATTCGGACCCTCTTGCATGAGGGAAAAATTGTAATAATTTTTGTATGTCTTCCAACCCCATTCTTTCTCCCTTTTATTCATTCGCTTGTGATGGATAACATATAGCATTATGTTTCATTTAGCATTTTTTATGATTTGCATCCATTCGTCTTGCATACATAAGGGTTCGGCTCATCATACTAACCAATGTCAAAATTTCAAATTCTTACTTGAATATGTGACTTGTCGCATATCTTGGACTAATTCACATGCCATACTAGTAGCCGAGCCCATTAGTTGCATGTTGTATGTGTTACATTAGTCATTTTGCATTATTAGGATCATGCATTTTTCCTAACTATTTTATTTCTTTTTGGCTTGCCTCGGTTGAGTACTAGGTGAGCGTTTTTCGCTTTAGCATGTTGCATGAGTGTGATTGTTGCCATATCAAACATGTCTACCATGAGGCTAAGTGCTTACTTGAGATATCTCTTGAATGCCTATGGATGAAGGCTAATTTGCTTCAATTGGGATGATTTGGTTAATGTACATATGAGATCACTTTTTCAAGTGACACATATCTAAACACTTTTCAAAACGAACATGAAATCAAAACGTCCCAAATTGGGTGAATAAGTCTATACTTGTGTGCATCACCCAGTAAAGATAACATAATAACCAGAACAAGAGCATATAATGTAAATAAAAATCGCATCATAATTAGTAGAGACTGATCATTGATCGGGTGAGTGGGGTGCTCAATTCATGACATTCCCGTCTCATACTTAAGTTCTCGAGCCAAGACACTTTGGTGATGATGGATAAGTGGCCTTTGGCATGAGTCACGGGTTTCCTAAGTTTTCCAAAAACATTTAGGTGGCGACTCTGAAATCTGGCAAAGTGGTCCATCTTTGGCATTTTTTACTCAAAATCGATTTTCCAAAAGATTTGCCAGACTTAGACTCATTTGTGTTTATCTATTTCACATTACACTTGTGAAATTAGATTCAGAACCACGAGAGTTCAAACTGTAGGGCTATCGTATCCAAAAGGAGCACAAAAAGCAAGATATAGATTTGTGAGGATGTGATATAATATGTTGTAAGATATGAGATAGATTATATATATTGTAGGGTCACTTATAATATGTTTGGTTAAGATAGGATATAAGATGGGATAAGAGGAGAGTAATTATTTTTGACCTTTGGATGAAAGACGAGCTATATCTAACGGTGAGGCTATAAAATACCATGGAGGGTGGTATTGTATATCCCATTTTTACATTATATACTATCCAGACTCTCCATATCCAAAGCAACTAAACACGGGATATAGGGAGATAAAAAAAAATATGTGGGGCCTATTTCATATTATATTCGGTCCCACACCCATATCCGGCCTTTATATCCAGTAAACAAACAGGGCCTATAGGAATTTTCTTCGGATAAGGGTGGACACTAATATCACAAAGCCGCTCCCAAGAGGTTTTGTTCTCTATCAGAGTAATGCTCAAAGCCTAGGAGCCCCTAAACCTTGCATTTCGTTTAAGTTTGAGAAGTTTTCATATTTTTGTTTCAATTGCAGAAGAATACAACATGACAGGAAGGTGTGTAAGTTTGTTACGAGAAAGGAAGGCAGTGTTTCTAGGTATGGGCCTGACTTGTACACCAGTGTAGCTCGAAGTATTGGGTTACCGGTGGAATATTATAGAAAGCAAGTAGATGCTTTGGAAGAGCGACCGAGCCCTCATCTGAATCGTTCTAAAGATCAACAGCCAGGGCTGACAGCCACGGTAGTGCCTTTGGTGGCGCATGAAACAGAAGGGCATGGAAGAGGAGTGGGGCAAACAATAGAGGGGATAGTACATGATAGGCATGGGCATGCATGATCTGTAAAATTTGCTCTTAGGACAGTTGAGGAGATCGAGAGAGAGAGAGAGAGAGAGAGAGAGAGAATTAGCCAAGGACAATCTAGATATTCTTGAGCAACCTATACAGGAGATTAGACCAGGAGTGGGTCACCTAAATGGGAGAGATAAAACTCAATCCTCTAGGCTAGGCTTGGAATTTCCGGGGCTGAGCCTACATCATCTGGGCCAAAGACAAATGTTGGGTTTCAATATTTTGTTATTGAGCCAACTGAGCATCAGGTAATTGCAGCCCAGAAAACTGACCATATTTGAGCTTCGGCCCCTCTTCAAGCCCAACTAGATATGATCTGAAGACCATTGTAATTGATGAGTGTATGTCCATAGTATTTAATAGTTTGACCTTAAAACGTAAGGCTCATCAGGAAGTAGATACTTAGGGCAAACAACCTAAATTGCTTAAAGGAAATGAAATCACAGCATTGCCAGCTAGAGATATGGCTACGTCTCCCTCCCTTTCTCAACAGGAGGCCGTGTTCAACAGCACATAACTAGAAGATGAAAAAGAAATAGAGGAACTGGTAAGAGCAAAAAAAAGCGTGCAGAATGAACTGTTTGAAGTAAGTGTGAAGTCTGATGAGTCTCTTTTATCATCATTGCTGGTTGGTTATTCTCCTAGTGAGCAAGATTGTTGTTCACAAGTGCCTACATATCCTTATGATAAACCTACTATTAAGGAGGAATGGGCATTGTGGCTGGCCCTAAACAGCCATAGCATCCATGTTGATTGTGAGCTGAAACTGTCAAGGGTTGGGGCAACTGCTGAGAGTCCAGATCTTAAGAGGGTTGATTACAACCCATCGTCCTAAGGTGTTGTTTCTCATAGAAACAAAAAATAAGTCTGTGGTTTTGGAAAGGATTCGTAGACGCCTACATTCCACCAACAATTGTTACATTGAGCCACAAGGATTTGAATAGATGGTTATCAAATTGATGTCCGATACACTTCCAGCCACATGATCAAAGCCATTGTCTCTACTTCTAGTGTCCCGACTGAATGGGCTATTTCTTTTGTATATGCACTCCAACAAAGATCACTTCGAAAAGATTTTTGGATTCAATTTAAGATGGCCGCTTGCAACAACTATCCATGGGTGTGCATTGTGGATTTCAATGAGATTGGTTTAATTGGGGAAAAAGAAGGGGGATCAAAGTGTTGTATAACCAACTCCAATTCTTTTTAGAGCTTCTTTCATATTGTGAACTACTGGATCAAGAGTTCAAGGGTTCACCATTTACTTGGTCAAATAATCAAAGGGGGTCGGATAATGTTCGCGAACGACTGGATAGAGCTATAGCCAATATGGAATGGAGGACTCTATTCTCGTTAGACCAGGTCTTTTATGAGCTTCAAATTGGGTCTGACCATTGCCCTTTGGTGGTTAATTGTTGCGTCCCACTGAAAAAGGTACCAAGCTTATTTAAGTTTGAGACAATGGGATCAACTAGCGCTTCTTGTGTTGAAGTGGTTTGGGCAAAGTGGGAAAAGGTACATGTGGGTTCTCTGATGTTCCAAATGCTCAAAAAACTTAAGTCTTGCAGAGAGAGTCTAAAAGTTTGGAGCAAGGAACAATTCGGTAATAATCGGGTCCTCATTGCTCGCCTTAGGTCAAAGTTGCAACCCATCAAGCACAACCATTTTTTGATGAAAACTTGATGATGCAGCTTCAAAAAAAATTAGACCTCGAATTGGTCCTTGCTTGGGAAGAAATGTTTGTTCATTAAAGGTCGCATATACGTTGGCTAAACTATGTGGACAAGAACTCAAGCTTCTTCCATGTAACGCCCTAACTTTTATTACATGAATCCATTACCAAATCCTGTATATTACTACAAATTCCAATAATATAGCACACGAGTCATGCAGATGAAATAAACAAAAGATGACAGTCTCTCCCCCGAAATAATGATGATATATAAATAGAATCTTAAATAATGCCCTTAGACTTACATTGAATAACAATAAACGAAAGGGATACCCTTATACAATACATGGCATCCAACTTACAAACAAAAATGCCCGTGGCCAATAAATAAAATAAAAGACTTCAAGTCCGAATGAACCCTCCAACCTTGTTCCTGAAAAGTTTGTCAATACGTGGGATGAGCACAAAGCCTAGTAGAGATCCCAACATGACTTTAAGCAATAACAACATACATATATCTATGATCATGAATGCATCAAAACATAAAATATAGATAATGTGCCTGTTTAATAGGCAAGATATACTTATATAAGTACAGTTTTTCCAAAACATCCATTTTCTACTACAAGGTGTGACATTGCCCGCTCTCTTTTTAATTACTTCGTTTAGTTCTGAAACGTCTTTATTACAACACAATCTAAATCTTGAAATGTTCACATTAGTACCAAAGGAATTCCACGCCCATGTTTGTATAAAAACACAATCTTATGTACATACTATAACCCAAACTCATAACACAACCCACTACACACACCTACACAATAACCCGTCCGATACCTTCCCTAGCCATAAGCCTAAAGCAAGAACACCCATAGGCCTTTGAGTTAACCCTTGCATGGCCTTTTAGCCACTGAAATCCAGTGGATTTTCAGTGGTTGGCATGTGGTTTTAAGGCCCTATATCAGAGAGGGGTGACCCTCTCTCTTTTGGTCTTGTTTGCTTACATTTTTGGCCTATCAAAGGAGCATATATTTTCATACTTTCAAGGCTCGGTTCAGTCACTTTTTGGTGAATTTTAGGACCTGCCTAGACGCTGTCTATGGCTGGTTTGGTGACCTTGGGTTTGCCTCTTGCATGTGTAAAGTAATCCCTTTTGTGGCTTATCAAAGTAGCATGTCATTCTTGCATGTATTGGTCATATTTCAATGGATTTTTGGTCATCATTTGGCATGCCATGACTCTATTTTCAGCTGGTTTGGTAGCCTCTCACATGCTTCATATGCTTGTAGTGTAAATCATGTTTACTAGCTTAGAATGCATGATGTTTTGGCCCTCTATTCTAGCATATTTTGGCCATGCTCCAACCTGGTTTAGTTTATATTTTGGGCTGCCTTAGCTCTATTTTGAGGCCTGTTGGTCGAAAGATGCTTTCCATGCATGCTTGTAGTGTAATAGCCTTGACTAGCTTCGAGTTTTGAAGTCCCTTGCATGCTTAACTTGAGGTATTTTCATGTTTTGGCATCATTGAGCATGATATCTCAGAGCATATAGGGCTTCCATACTTCCATCTTTTCCACTCTTTAAGTGCCCTTGAGAGTTGTGCTTTTATACCCTATTTTGTGAGCCATTGCATGAGATTCGTTTTTGTGCCTTTCAAGCCATCATCCCAACTCATTTTGCTACTATTTTGGGCCTGCATAGGGTCTATTTGGAGTTGGTTTGGCCATTTGAGCATTGCCTTGCATGCCTATAGTGTAATACACTTCACTAGTTTTGATGCTTGAGCCATTCAACATGCATTACATGAGTTGTTTGCATAATTCGAAGTCATTTTGTATGCCATTTCAGAGCTGAAACATGTGTCATTGCACTCCATATTTCATCCTTTCAATGCGTTTGGAAAGTTGTGCTTTGTGCCTTACACTTGGGGTCGTTGCATTGTGCATGATCGTATGTGTTTTGATGCCTGGCCATTGGTTTGGGTGTGGCTGAGGCCCATCCATTTTGGTTTAAGTCTATTTTGCATTGAGTATGCCATTGTAGTTCATAGCATTGAGTATGCCTTGTTGTCGCATGATTGATCATTGCATTGTGCATGCCTTGTTCATCTCATTGTGTATGTTAGTTTCTATGTGCATTGTGTATGCTAAGTGTCATGTGCATTGAGAATGCCATTGTTAGTTCATAGCTTTGTGTATGCTAGTTGCATGTTTGTATGTTATCCCTTGAATGTTTGCATGACTTAGTTGCATTGCATTAAGATTGCATGCTAGAGTTGCATTAGTGCATGCCTTGTTTGTTGCATTGTGTTTGGAATATGGGTTAGTCCAAACACAGGGAACGAGGGACGTTTCATGCTTGAAATGATGAAACGTGCCTCAATTCCTGGTCGCTGACACTATTGACTACCCATGACGGAGTTGTTGGCTTTAGGTGCTTGTATGTGCATTCATTTCACATTGAGTCGTGCAATTCGACTCCTCAGCCATCATGCATCGAGATGCGTGATTGGTGGCCCGAAGGTCAAGGACTACACTTCCTTGAGCTTATGCAATGATGGGGAGAGTGGTCGCGCACACATGTGTTGCGAATTTTTGTAATAAGTGTGTGTGAGTGTGTGCATGTCTTCTAACCCCACTTCTTTCTCCCTATTACTTAACCGCTTACGATGGTTAGTTTTAGGGCATATTTCATTTAGCATCCTTATGCTATGCATGCTTGAATCATTCATCTATATTGCATGCACCGAGGCTTGGCGCATCATACTAACTGCATTGTACTTCAATTCCAAGTTGAATACATGTATCGAATTGTTGCATCCCATATGCCATCTTAGAATAGTCGAGCCTATTCTAGTTGCATTTTACCTGTGTTGCATTACCCATCTTGACATGAATTAGGATCATGCATTGATTACAAACTAGTTCTTTGTTTTGGCTTGGAATACACTGTGAATGTTTATGCTTTAGCATCTTGCATGTATGTAACTGTTGGCATGATAGCATGCTTGTCATGAGGGTATTTGCTTATGTGATATAACTGCCTGGATGCTTGTGGGTGAAGGTTGGATTGCTTGAATTGGAACAATTCATTGAAATCCGTATTTTAGCCTACTTGGAAGTAGCAAACTTCAAACCATTTTCAAACAAATATGCAGTGTTTCGTTCCAAATTAGGTGATCTAGTCTATACTTGTTTGCTGTACACATCACAGTGTAAGATTAGCTAATTAACCGGAATAAGAACGCATGTGTTTTCAAAAACAAGATATCATGCTTAGTACAGGCCGATCTTTGATTGGGCGAGCGGGGGTGCTCATTGCATGACCTTCCCCAATCATACCCAAGTTCCCGAGCCAAGGCAACTTTGGTGATGACGGACACGTGGCCTTAGGCACGAGTCAGGGTTTCCTAAATTCCCCAAAACAAAATATTTAGGTGGTGACTCTGTATCTGGCAAAACAGTCCATGTTTGGCACTTCTTTACAAAAATCAATTTTTCAAAATGATTTGTCGGATTTGGACTCTTTGGTGATTTATCAGTCTTGCATTGCGCTTTGCGAGATTAGATTCAGAACCGTGACATTGTGTCCGAACCGTAGTATGCTAGAGAACAAATGAGATTTCGTGCCTTCGCAAAGCGCGGAGCTTCGAGAGTCCTCGGGGCGCATCTACACCAGGGAGAAAAGTAGTACTTGTGATTCAACCGAGAAGAAGGGGAAGATCCCACATTAGCATGAGGTAGGACATTGCTGAGGTAGGTCATTGCCAATTGCCCCTGTAAAGTACCTTCACTTCCTATCTACTACATCATCTAGTATGTCTATTGCATTGTATATAGCATTTATCGCATGCATTCACTGCATATCCATTGTATCGCTTGCGCCTTTCCATGTTAAGTTTGGTCTGGCATGCACCCATACTTTTCGCGTTAAAGCATAGTTATGTGATTGTGTGTACGCGCCTATTGTTTGAGGGTGACGGCACCATTTCTGTGTTAGATGTGGTTTGTTTGTGTTCATGCCTTTTCTAGGCAAGATATGGTTTGGCCACGCGCCTTATCCACTCCATCCATTGCACTTTAGCTATTACATTGCATTGTACATAGCATTTATCGCATGCATTCACTGCATATCTATTGTATCGCTTGCGCCTTTCCACGTTAAGCTTGGTCTGGCATGTGCCCATACTTTTCGCGTTAAAGCATGGTTATGTGATTATGTGTACGCGCCTATTGTTTGAGGGTGACAGCACCATTTCTATGTTAGACGTGGTTTGTTTATGTCCATGCCTTTTCTAGGCAAGATATGGTTTGGCCGCGCACCTTATTCACTTCATCCATTGCATCTATTGTATTGTACTTTGTTTTGTTGTATTCAGCATTTAGGATATCTTTCCTCAGCAGATCATTCCTCACTTATATCATACCATCCAATTACTTGTACTTTGTGGTCTCTCTGCGAAACACATAGTTTTGTACGTGCTCGCACCCCTTTCACGTTGAAACATGGTTCTGTTATGTGTAAGCATCCATGCTGGGCTGGGCCAGCACTGAGGATGTAGGCACTTAGCCTGTGTTAGGCATCGTGTGGCTCGTGCCCACTGCCTTTTCTGTGTTAAAAGTAGTCTGACGTTGCATTTCCATCCCTTTATGATATTTGTATTGTTTTGTACTGCTTGTGGTTTGATTATCTCAATTACATTGCATATCATTTCCATTGTTTCGTTACATTGTATATCATTTACTTGTTTTGTTTTGTTTTTATATATTGTGTATCTTTTGCTTTCTGCCCCTGAACTGCGCTGGTTTGATTCATTGCAAGGGGATACGTAGGCAGCCTGAGGGCGCAACCATTTATTTATCTGTATTTTGTTTGTTTGTCCAAGTCTTCGGCCTTGTCAAAAATGGGTCGTCTCTGGGCTTTGACATTCACTCACATCACTTCATGACTCTGAGCTTTGTCAAAGAGGGGCAACTGTAGACACCCCATTTTTGACCGCCCTTAAGATTTAGGCGTTACTGATGGTTTACTTGGTGCTGAAGGCTGTGCAGTGCAAAGGTCTGGTTTCTTCGGCGAGAGGAGAGTCAAATCGCAACCTTACACCTCATTTTGAACCAAAGCTATTTTGAATGGTTTTTAGACCTTAAAACCCTCTTTTTCAAAACATTTTTTAAACAAAGTTCCTACGATGCTCCGAGGCTCACATTTCGTTAAATGTTGTGCTTTTCGGTAAACCAAGCAAGGACAAAGTCGAAATGAACGAAAGACAAATGAATTCTTTGAAAAATCTTTCAAAACACTTTGTTTAGGGGTTTGGAGTTGAAGAAAATGAGAAAGGAGAGAAGAAAACTAGTTTGGGGGAAGTTCGGCATCAATCCGTTTGGATCGAAACTGCGCGACTTCACCAAAACAGGCATAACTTTTTGCACAATTGGAATTTTGATGCAAGGCTGGCGCCATTGGAAAGCTAATTTCTGCGACTTCAATTTGGACACTTGGTCGACCACTTTTCGCCTTGGCAGCCATTGGCCGACCACTTTTCTTTCTAGGAGACCACTTTTTGTCCTGAAAAACCAGAAAAAGTAGCTGGTCGACCACTTAACTGGTCTGCAGCTTTCCTTCAGCTTTCTTAAGATATTTTCCTCTAGCTGGCACAACTGGAGGGCTCCAGAGCCATCGTCCATTCACATGTATAGAGGGATTGCCTTGGCCCTTAGCTTCTTGGAGAAGCTTTGCCTTTTGTTTTCTATAAAAGGGAGGCTCCTCCTCCCGCCTCTAGGTCCAAAAAAATCTCTTGAGCTATACATATAATCTTGTATCTATATCTCTCTTTTGGCTTTTGTTTTGTGCCTTAAAGTGTAGATTTGTCATACTTTTGTACAGAAACACACACTCAAACACCATCCTTTGGTTGCTAAGGTGCTAAGGGGTTGTTTTTGGTGTTCTTGGATTGGTTTAAACTCAAAGAACTTGCTAGAGTTGCAGTTGTAAAGGAGGTCTTCAAGGGTGAGTTTCTATCCCTTAAAACCCCTATTCTTGCTTAAGCTTTTGAGCCTATTTGCATGCTGTTTTAGGACTAGCTCTTAATTGCAAAAAGTTCTGATTTTTGGTTCTTAAAATGTTTATTTAAGGTCACTTTTTCGTTGGGGGTGATCTACTCCCTCTTAGGCCTTATTAGGCCTTGTTTTGAGCCATCCCTTTAGGCTCTTGTTGTAGCCTTTGCATGACCTTTCTACCACTGAAATCCAAAGGATTTTCAGTGGTGGAAATGTGGTTTTGGTGTCCTAAATAGGAGAGGGTCATCCCCTCTCCTTGTGTCTTGTTTACTTGCTTCATATGCCTCATGTTTGAGCATCCTTGTTAAGCTTATGTTGACCATATCTTAGCATGTATTTGTGGTTATTTTGCTAAGGCATGCCACTGTTTTTACTTGGTTTGGTCACTCCATGCATGGTTTATATACTTGTAGTATAAATCTTACAAACTAGCTTTGTGTGCCTCATGTTTGAGCATGTATTTCTAGCTTGTTTTGGGGCCATCTCAATAGGTTTTTGGTGTTGTTTTAACATGCCTTAGATCTGTTTTTGCTTGGTTTGGTTGGCTCTTGCATGCCTAATACACTTGTAGTGTAAATCTCTTAAACTAGTCTTGTATGCTTCATGAAGTAGCATGTCATTCTAGCTTGTTTTGTTTCCATTTCAGCATGTTTTTGGTGATGTTTTGCCATGTCATGACTCTGTTTTGGTTTGGTTTGGTTGGCCCTTGCATGCTCCATGCACTTGTAGTGCAATCCCACGAATTAGCCTAATGTACATCATGTTTTAACATGTCATTCTAGCATGCTTTTAGCTCACTCAAACAAGATTTTGTTCATGTTTTATCATGTTTAAGGTCTAATTTTAGTTGTTTTGGCCATGCATGATTTGCTTTGTATAGCTATGGTTCAATCTAGCTTGTTAGCTTTGTGTATTGAGTCCTCTAGCATGAATTACTTGGACTATTTTAATGATTTGGCATCATTTTGTTATGTTATTTCAGTCCATGTTTCATGGTCATACACTCACATCTTTCACTTATTCAATGCGTTGGAGGGTTTGTCCTTTTATGCCTTAACATGAATCATTGCGTATGCCTTCATGCCTTAACTTGCGAGCCATCATTTCAATGTTTATTTAGGGTTATTATGCCATGATATAACTCTAATTTTTGTTGCTTAAGTCATTCCATGCTTGGTCTTAATAGGTGTAGTGTAATCCACCTTATTTGCCTTGTATGCATTGTGCCTTAGGCCCTCCATGCTAGCTTATTTTGGCTTTATTCCATGCATGTTTTAGACTAATTTTAACATGTTCTAGGACTGTTTTGGGTTGCCTTTGCCATATCCATCATGCTTTGTATAGCTGTAGTGCACTTGGCCTTGCTAGCTTTGTGTTTTGATGCCTCATGCATGTTATCTTTGAGCTATTTGGATGATTTGGCATCATTTAATACTTGATTTCAGAGCATGTAGCATTGTCATATTCCCACTTCATTTATGCTTTAAGTGCCTTTGAGTGTTGTGCATTGTTGCCTAGTTTGTGGCTTAGCTTGTATGCTTGCATGCCTAGGCCTTTGAGCCCTCATCTCAACATGTT
The DNA here is from genome assembly GCF_004153795.1 of Camellia sinensis. Lineage (NCBI taxonomy): Eukaryota > Viridiplantae > Streptophyta > Magnoliopsida > Ericales > Theaceae > Camellia > Camellia sinensis. Next base: position 172,010 of record NW_021026470.1, read on the forward strand.
CAGGTCCTTGTTTAGACCTATTTGACCTCTATCCATGCTTAGTTCACGTGTATGTGCCATGTATTGCATGCCTCCTTTGTAATCCTCTTTGCTAGCTTTTATGCCTTAGGACCATTGCATGCCACACTTATGTTGTTTGAATGATTTGACATCATTTCTTACTTAATTTCAATGTTTATAGTGTTGTTACACTCTCATGTTTATCGCTTCTTGAGCACTCTTGAGAGTTGTGCTCTTAAGCCTACTTGGTTGGCCAATGCATTGTGCATGCATGCTTTGTATTTTGTGCCTTTATTTTTGTGTTATGGCCATTGTCTTGGCATAGCTGAGGCCTGTCCATTTTGGTTTAAATCCATTGAGTATGTTTTATTGCATGTTGTCTGCATGCTTTTATTACCGTGCATTGTGTATGCTTAGGTTACATCATTGCATTGTGCATGCTAATTGACATTTGCATTGTGTATGCTAGTTATTGCATGCATTAGCATTGTGCACGCCATTAGCCTTGTTAGGTTGTTCATGTTGCATTGCATGTTTGCACGATTGTCCCTTGCATATTGTTCACGTGCTTGTTTCATTGCATTGCATGTTTGCATGCTTGAGTCACATTGTGTATGCCATGTTATGTGTTGCATTTGTTTGGATTAAGTGTTAATCTAAGCACGAGGAACGAGGAACGTTTCATATTTCAAGTGATGAAACGTGTCTCAATTCTCGGTCACCGACGCTCTGCTCTTGATCATACATGATAGAGTTTTAGGCTTTATGTGTTTACTTGTGCATTCATTTTCATATTGAATTATGTAACTTTGCCTCTCGGCCATCATGAATTGAAATGCGCGATTGGTGACCTGAGGGTCGAGAACTACACTCCCTTGAGTTCATGACGTGATAGAGAGGGTGGTTGTGCACACATATCTTGAAAATACATTGCCATGCCCTTTCTTTCTCTCTGTTGGAGCAAATTGTAGTTCAGCAGCAACAACTGGTCGGCCAACCAGAAAAACTAGCTGGCCAACCACTTTTTCAAGCTTTCTTCAAGAAAAGTGGTCGGCAGGTGGTTAGAGAGACCAAAAGTGGTCGGCCACCCTCCCACGGGTCTCCCAAGATGGAGTTTCATCTTTCTGAAGCTTGGTGCAAAGTTCTGAGGACAAATGAAAACAGAGGCAAATCGGGGCATCGCATTGGATTTCCAAACGACGCGACCGGGCTTGCATGCATTCCTCTCCCTCTGAGGCTCCTGATTTACTGTTTTTTTTAGCTGCCATGCTTAGATAGCTAGCTTACGCTTTGGTTTGTACCTTAAAAGTTAATGTGTTTAGCTATTTCAATTTGTTGTGTAATAATTAGTTTAATTAGCTTAGATTAGTTAGTTAGCCTCTTATTCGGTCTCTCCTTCGAGAAGGCCAATTGTTGTAATAAGCGTGCGTGCGTGTGATGCATGTCTTCCAACCCCCATTTCTTTCTCCCTTTTACTTAACCGCTTACGATGGTTAGTTTTACGGCATATTTTGTTTAGCATACCCTATGCTTGCATGCGTGCATTCATTCATCTGTTTTGCATGCACCGGGCTCGGCGCATCATGCTAACTGCATTGTATTTCAATACCTATTTGAATACATGTATCAAGTTGCATTTCATATGCCATTCTAGAATAGCCGAGCCAATTTTAGTTGCATTTTCGCATGTGTTGCATTAGTCATCTTAACATGAACCAGGATCACGCATGATTTCTAACTAGTTCTTTGTTTTTGCTCGGAGTACACTGTGAGTGTTTACACTTTAGCATACTGCATGTGTGTTATTGATTGCCATGAAAGCATGCTTGCCATGAGGCTAATTGCTTATATGATTAACTGCCTGAATGCCTGTGGGTGAATGTTAGATTGCTTGAATTGGAACAATTCATCAAGTCCCTGTTTTAGCCTACTTGCGAGTAGCAAACTTCAAACCATTTTCAAACAAACGGATATGCAATGTTTTGTTCCAAATTAGGCGATCTAGTCTATACTTGTTTGTTGTGCGCATCACATAGTAAGATTAGCTAATTCACTGGAATATGAGCACATGTGTTTTCAAAAACAAAATATCATGCTTAGTACAAGCCGATCTTTGATCGGGCGAGCAGTGGTGCTCATTGCATGACCTTCCCCTCTCGTACCCAAGTTCTCGAGCCGAGACAACTTTGGTGATGACGGACATGTGGCCTTCGGCACGAGTCAGGGTTTCCTAAATTCCCCTCAAAATAAAATATTTAGGTGGCGACTCTGTATCTGGCAAAGCAGTCCATGTTTGACACTTCTTTATTAAAATCAGTTTTTCAAAACGATTTGCTAGATTTGGACTCTTTGGTGATTTATCAATCTTACATTGCACTTTGTAAGATTAGATTAAGAACCGTGACATTGAGTCTGAACTGTAGTAGCTCAGAGAACAAAAAGCGAATTCGCGCCCCCACGCAGGTGCGCGGATATCGGAGAGTTCCCGGTAGCACGTCTACAGATTGGTAATCCAATCTCATGGGATTAGGTGTGAAAAGATAATTTTGTCCTTACTTTACAAAAACAACAAAGCTAATTATTATACAATGAGGGTGTTTACGCAATTTTATAGATTTAATCCTAATAAATTAATATCACCACACTAGTACACAAACAAATATGCCTTAAATTAATATCACTACATAATCTCCTCACTTAATCCTACTGTACTCATAATCCCATTCAACCTAATCTACCAAACAAACAAGGCCTAATTTTTTTTCAACTTTTAGCTTTTATCATTAAAACTAAGGTCAAATATAAACATGTTTAGGCCATGCTTTTTTGACTCTATGGGAAGGATGATTGGAGTAATAATTCGTGGGACCTACTCAAAGAGTATTTGATCAGGGATATGAGTGAGTGGATTAATATCCCATTGAAGTAGTGATCTCCCCATTAGTAAGACTACCAATCCTATGGAGGGATTGAGATTAGAAATTGAGTGAGGGATTTAGTGAATTTTTAAATGATTTTTACGCAAAATTTATATTTTTTAGAACCATTTTTAGAACCAAGAAAAATAAATAAATTATAATATTAAAAAATACTAAAAAAAATAATATTAATTTTATATATTAATACTATCTATAGTATTACTAATTCGGTAGTGTACAAATAAACACTATTTATTCTACATCTCTTATCTAATACCAGCATACTAGTAATCGTCTCAAATAATCCCACTGTACTATTAATCCATTTAATCTTATGGAACTAAACAAACATGGCCTTAATGTTTTTGTTTTCCCTTATCTAAAATGTTCTTATTATAAAATAGTTCCAAGTTTTTATTTCAAATTATTTGAGCCCAATTAAGTTATTTGGATAAATTACCCTGACAGTCTCTATGTTTTCACCCTTCATTTTGAGTTTTGTAATTTTAATCGATTTTTTATGATTTTGTCTCAATTTATTCTAATTGATTACAATTGTTAATATTTTTGATGAAAATGTGCATATAAACAACATGCATTATTTTTTATAGGCAAAATTATAAATTTGTTCAACTCAATGAGTTAATCTTAACCAACTCAATGACCAATTTCATTTAAAAATCCTAATCAACATTATCAATTTGACTAAATTGAAACAAAATATAAAATTAAAGATCAAAATTGAGCTAATAAAAATTATATGAATTAAAATGATACAAGAAGTAAAATATAAGGACTACTAATGTTCATTAAATATTACATCATATCTCTATATAAACAGTTCATCTCATTTTATTTACACTCCCGAAGCTGATAAGGTAGAAAAGAATAATTACACAACAAAAAAAATTTTGGGACAATTATAAAAAAAAAATAAAAAATCTTATGGTTTAACCTTTATAACAAAATAAATCTTGAATTTTCAATTTTATCAATTTAAACCCTAATGGTTTGATTTGTTTTCAATTTATACCATTTACCTATTTTCATCAACTAAACCCGACAAAAATAAAATAAAAAATAAAAAAACTAGTTATTAAACTAAATGAAATGTCTAAAATTCCTATTTTCAATAAGTTTAATGACTAAAATATCAATTCTTTCATCGATTTTAATTAACAAAAATAGGTAAATGGTTTAGATTGAAAAAAAAATAATAAAAAGTTTAAGATTTAAATTAATTAAATTAAAAATTTAGGATTTATTTTATTATAAGGGTCAAAATCCTATTTTTTTTTATTATTTAAATTTTCTCTTAAATATTTTTATGACTTATTTAAACAATATTTTGCAATTTAAATTTGTAATTGAACCATTGCATGTGTATGACATCAACCAAAAAAAAAAAAAATATAAAAAAAAAAAAAAAATTGTATTCCCTCCCCCCCCTTCCTTTTTTTCACGAATCACTCATAAAATCATGATTTTAAAAACAATATAAGTGATTGATGCATTAAGATTAAGTGGGACATTTAATTCAAAATTATCATTATTTATTATGACTCGCTACATACTGGGTAAGATGTAAATAACTACATAAAATTAATACTCCAATATAAATTTCACACATATTTATATATATTTTACATATTTCAATACAGATTTTTACACACATGCCAAGCATATCCATTACCTAGCATTTCCCTTACTTATTCATAAACATATAAGAAAAAGTGAGGCCATCCATGCACCATGGTCCTTCTCTTCTTAGTGTTTATTTATTTATACACACAATCTCCTTTTATCAAAGAGAAATGCCTTCATCAAACCAAAACATCACTCCAAACAGCATATCATGCATGGCCTCTTGACGATTTCCATCGGTTGTAGACTCCATGAAATAGTTTCACAAGAAGCGAAATCACAAATCCACAAAATATGAATGCCAGAGCTGATAACCAAACAAGAGTTCTTGAAATTTTCGAGGAACCCAATAATATGACTGAGAAACTTGGCATGATCTTATCCACCACAAGAAGATAAGCAATGAACATTGTAACCATGACAAAGCTCGCAACTGAGCTGTGAGGAAGTGGCCTTACCAGAACCAAAATGGCACACATGCTTGCAAGAAATCCAGCAATGTTGAACATCATGTAGTAGAATATGCCCCTGTATTGGTTGTTAGATTTAGAACCCAATACCAACGAGGATAAGGTGAGGCGAGGAGGAGGATGTTTGACATCCGTGATAACTTGTAGATTGAAATAATTGGGTGGGTTGGAAGAAATGAAGGCAAAAGTGGCAGCCATGATGAGAACAGTTAATAAGGAGTTTCTGATCTTTTTTTTTTTTATCAGCAAAAAAGATACTTCATTGATGTAAAAACTAGTACAAGGTACGAAAGAAATTACACCAATAAAGAAAAGAGGAGTGTAGAAGCATCACAATGAGCTAAATGATCCCAACTAGGTTGGCACCAAAAAACCCATCCTATTATTTGCTAGCACCCCAAAGTTGGTGAGGAACCAACGAGAGAGACAGACCAAAAACCAACCAATGCTGCTATGCTGCTAGACATCATCTGCTAGACACAACCAGGTAGAGAACCAACCAGGCCTCACAAACCAGCAGAGCAAACAGATCAGAATACACCACCCAAACAAATCAGAATCTGTTTTAGCCAGCAGTCCAGAAGTAGCAAACAAACCACCATCTTGGTGCATACCCAATTCTGCTGGAAGCACCAACAAGCATAACATAGCAGACAGCAGAGCAAACAACAGATAGAAAAATAGAGACCCAGCAAGCTGTAGACACCCTATTTTTGACCGTCCTCGAGACTTGGACGTCACCGCTTGCAACACTCGGTGATTATTCATGTTGTGTTCGTTTGGAGTTCCCGGAGGTCTCAGCTCGCGCGCCCTGCCTCAGGATCTCCGAACTCGACCGTTTAGTGTCTAGTTTCACACCGAACACTTGTGTTTTGCCTTGGAAGGGCAGGGAATGCCTTGTGAGGCATCCCCACACACCACCGGCAGTGGCTAGAGGCCACCGGCTGGTCTTTTGCTTCCATCGGCACCATTTGTTGCCGGTCGGCATAGTTTGTTGCCGGTCGGCACTCTTTTTTGTCGAAATGACATTTTTGGGCAGCCGACCACTGTTCATCTACTTTATGGAGATATTTTGTGCCTGCTGTGATAGCTGGCACCAACTCTGCCTCCCTCCATACACGTGTATGGAGGGATCTCCCTCTAAGCAAGCTTGTTGTATAAGCTTTGCAAGAGGGAGTCTTATAAGAGGAAGGGCTTTCCTCTTTGATCTAGGTTAGAAAGTTAGAAGCGAAAACCAGAGCTTAGAGATATAGATACATTCTATCTCTATATCTCCCTCTCTCTCCTCCTTTGTGTGTGTTTCCTTGGCCTAAAGGTGGATTTTACCTTACTTTTGCACCATTACACACACTATTACACCTTACACCGAGATTGAGGGACTTGGGGGGTTGATTCTTGAGTTTTTGGACTGATTTTGATCAAAAGAAGAGGGGTAGACCATTTGTTCTTCAGGGGTTCTTCAAGGGGGAGCATCTTGTCTTATATTCCCCAAACTTGCAATAGTCTTTTACCTATCTTGCTTGTTGATTTAGCTTTTGTGTATAACATAAAAAAGGCTTGTATTCTCATGCTTTAGAACTTTCATTAAGGTTGTTTTGTGGTTTGAGTGCAAACTCACCTTATTAGGCTTTATTTGGCCTCTTTTGTGCTTCTTTTGAGAGGTCTTGTTTGCTTGAGTGTGTTGGTCTTTTCACCACTAAAAACCAGTTGATTTTCAGTGATAAAGAAGGTGGTTTGAAGTCTTGCATAGGGGAGGGACACCCCTCTCCCTTCATTGTCTTGTTTCCTTACATTTTGGCCTAAAAGGGTAGCATGTATGTTTGATCATCTTGAGCCCTATTTCAGAAGTATTTTGGATGTTTTAGGTCATATGTAACCTCTATTTTTGGCCGGATTTGTGCCTCCTTGTATGCTTGTAGTACTTGCTTTGCATTGCTCCATTTAGCTTGGAGGTGCACCTCATGATTAGACCATGATTTTTGCATGTGTTGGCTTGGTTCCATGAAGATGTTAGCACTATTTTTCCATGCTTAAAGTCTGTTGGTTATCCATTTGGTCATGTTTGACATGTTTGATATGGTTGCTTTGCATTTTGGCATGTCAGCCCTCAAGTATATGAGTCACAAGCATGCCTTAGTTGGTCTACTTTAATGAGTTGAAGTTGGTTGCCATGTTATTTCAGTCCCCAAATCATGCTAGCATGCTTGCATTTATCGTTCTTTTTGTGCCTTGAGGTTGTGCCCTTTTATGCCAACATTGGAGCCTTGGTGTACACACTCCTTTGGAGTCATTTTAGCTGCCATATTAGGAGGGTTTGGGGTCCTATTTTGTCTGCAAAAATTCTGTTTCTACTTGTCTAAACCATGCCATGATTTGGTCTTGTTGTTGTGAATGAGGTGGCCCTTTTGGTGCCTTAGCCTTGAGTCTATTGGCTTGCATGTTGACATGAGAGTTTGCCCATCATTTTGAGCACTTTTAGTGTTGTTTTGAGGTGAATTAAGGCCTGCACCTTTATCACTTTAAGGCCCTCTTGCATGCTTGTTTCATGTTTGTTGCATGGTTGCTTCATTAAGCCTTTTAGTATATTAATCCCATTGTCAAATTGGTCCATGTTTGCACCACATTTGTACCTTGTATGCTTAGCATTGCATATTTGTCATGACAGTTGCATAACATTTGCTATGTCTTGCATAATTGGTATCATGTTGCATTTGAGCCATGTTTGCATAACATGCATTGCATTACTTGGTTTGGGGTGTCAAACCAAGTGTAGGGATCAAGGGACATTCATACTTCAAGTGATGTAATGTACCTTGATTCTCGGTCACCGGGGCCTTTGACTTCGACATGATAAGGTTTCGGATCTCATTTGTATGTTGCATGCATCTTTACATTAAGTGGCAAATTTGATCTCTTGGGCCATCATGCACCATTGATGGCTCGAGGATCGAAGGTCATGCTTCCTTGATTTCAAAGCATGAAAGGAAGCATGACCATGCCCACATGTGTCTGAAAACCTCATGCCATGCACTGTCAGTTCTCTGTTTGCTATCAAAATTGTCTTCTGCAGGAAGTTTCTGCCGACCGGCAAAATTTAGTGCCGACCGGCAATCCCTGAAGTGCCGATGAGTCCAATACCAGCCGGTGGAAATTTTAGAGTGCTGGTGGGAATTCTGTCTGGCCGGTGGTGCTCTGCGGTGTGTAAGGAACCTGCTCCAGGACTTTGGCAATTTTCAGAAAGACAAGGCAGTACAAACAGAGGTGACAGGGGTACGGTACGGGTTTTTCGGGCGAGCCGATTTCCGAGCATGCATCATCTGCGCATCCCGAGGCAGAGGCTGCGGCCACCCTCTTCTTTCTTTTGCATCCTTTCTTTTAATTAATTAGAAATTCTGTAATAATTTTATTTGCTTATTATTTGGGACTGTAATATTTATTTGTACCCTCCGAGTGAGGGCAATTATGTAATAAGTGTGCGTGAGTGTGTGTATGTCTTCCAACCTCACGTCTTTCTTCCCTTTTATTTACCTGCTTATGATGGTAGATTAGGGCATGTTTAATTCGGCATACCTTATGCTATGCATCCGTGCATTCATGCATTTGTACGACATGCATTAGGCTCGGTACATCACGCTAACTGCATTTGTACTTCAATTTACAAATCGAATATGTGATAATTGATCGCATTACATATGCCATGCTTAGGTTAACCGAGTCTATCTAAATTGCATCCTGTATGTGTTGCATTAGCCAATTTAACATGAACTAGGACACGCACGTTTTGCTAACTAGTTTATTGTTTTGGCACGGAGTACGATGTAAGTATTTATGCTTTAGCATCTCGCATGTGTGTGAATGTTAACATGACAGTATGCTTGCCATGCGGCTAAATGCTTATGTGTTAAACTGTTTGAATGCCTGTGGGTGAAGGTTGGATTGTTTGAGTTGGAAAAACTCATTGAAATCCGTGTTTTAACCTACTTGCGAGTAGCAAAACCCAAAGTATTTCCAAAGCAAACGGATATGCAATGTTTATTCCCAAATTAGGCAATCTAGTCTATACTTGTTTGCTGTGCGCATAACATAGTAATTCTAGGCTAATAACCGGATTAACAACACATAATGTTTTCAAAAACGGATATCACGGTTAGTAGAGGCCGATCTTCAGATCGGGCGAGAGGGGGTGCTCATAGCTGACCTTCCCCAATCGCACCCTAGCTCCCGAGCTGAGACAAGTCCGGTGATGACGGACATGTGGCCTTCGGCACCAAGTCAGGGTTTCCTAAATTCCCCCATTTTAAAATATTTAGGTGGCGAATCTGTATCTGGCAAAGCAGTCCATGTTTGGCACTTCTTTCAAAAAAATCTGTTTTTCTCAAAACGATTTGCCAGATTTGGACTCTTTGGTTCAGATTAAGAACCGTGACACAAATCGAGTCCGAACTGTAGCGGGGTCCCTTGCGGACTTGTTACAGTTTCTGGCAACTCTGCTGGGGAGTTTAGAGAGCTTGACTCAAACTCGTGATATCCTGTTTTGATCTCATTTATGTGTTTCTTTGCATTGCATGTGCATTGGTGCGCCTAGGAACACAGTGTTTGCCATCTACCATTCCTGAACGGTTTGTCGGAGGCTTGTCTTGTCAAGGCATGTCCATAAGGCTGACCGGCTATGGGCTCTGACAGCATGGGAACACAAACCCCGGTTTACTGGGGCATCCTTTTCGACCATTCGACCTAGTGCATATTCGGATCCATAGTGACCATTCCAAATTAGGACAGGCTGCTTACCCGATATTAGGTTGTTTGAAAACTGCTGCGTGCATAGTGAAACCCTAGCTCCTGACAAAATAGGACAGGGAAACCCTATCCCAATATAGGGGTGTTTTGGCTCTCTTTACTTGCTATGTGCTTCTAGAGTGTGGCTCTACAGGAACGTGCATGCCAGTTTGCAGGACTGAGTAGTAGGCCTGAGGGCATCAGTATCAGTTTATGAATCAGTTATCTGCGGGTATCAGGTTCAGTTTTGGGAACAGAGATTTTGGGGAACAGTGATCAGTATTGAGGGACAGTGTGTTCGGCTTACTGACTATGTATTATGGATACTCAACTGTGTATTATATGTTTATTTTATGTCGTTGTGCTGTCTAGTTGTTGGTTTATTTATTGCTTTATTTATCTTTTTGCTAGGTAGTTTAGCATCATTGCTTCTAACCTGGTAGACATTCCCCAAGCACTCTGGATCAGAGGTCGCCGACTCCATCGATCTGAGGATCTGATAGCAGGACAACCGGTGTACCACTCTCTACCCCCGGTTACTAAACGGAAGGCAACTAGGCAGAGGGCATTGGTTCAACAATCAGTTCAGAGGGCCTTATCTACCCCACCTGAGTTCAGTAGGGATCAGGGTCCTGTTTCACCTACAGAGAGGGAACGCATACCAGTAATTCAACCAGAGCAAAATAGTATGGCTAGCTTAGAGGAGATGGTACACCAACTTCAGGAAAGCATGAAAATGATGCAGCAGGATGCTGTCCGACAGGCAAAATTCACCAAACAACATGCCACAGTTATGGGTGAGCAGGCGGAGTTAATTGTAAGATTGCAATTGCAAACTGGGACGTCAGCTTCACAGCAAGTCCCTCCCCCACTAAGGGTTCCGATACCCGAAGAGACTCCAAACGCCCGGAACGTCCAAGAAGATACGGACATCCCAACGGGGCCAGCTCCACCCCCGATTCTGCCTCAGCAATCCAAGGCACCCACTCTTATCAATCTATCGGATTCTCCCTTCGAGTCCGAGGTGGACCCTGTGGCATTGAAAATGCACAAGCTTGAAAAGCTGTTCAAGAAATCTCAGGGTGCGAAGTCCATTCCGGACATTGGAGACAGATACACTGATGCAGCCGTGACGCTGCCAGATCGGTTTAAGATGCCACAAATCGATCGTTTGACGGATCTGAGGATCCCATGGTACACCTGCGACTATTTTCAAACGTCCTAAGGCCAATGGGCCTCACTAGATTGCAGAAGCTGTCTTTATTTGGTCGGACCCTGTCGGGTGTAACGGCCGCATGGTATGCAAAATTGGAAGATGACGTCAAGAGAAGTTGGGACGAGATGGCTGAGGCCTTCATCCTGCAGTACTCGTATAACACACAAATCGAGATCACGACCCGGGATCTCGAGACAACGAGACAAGAAACCAAGGAGAGTTTCTCAGAATTTGTAACCAGATGGTGGGCTAAGGCTTCGATGATGACCTTAAGACCCACGGACAAGGACCAGATTCGGATGATTGTGCGCAATCTTCAGCCGAAGCTAATGCAGAAGATGATTGTAATCCCCTTTCCTACTTTTGCTGATCTACATGAAATGGGGGTGCAGATCGAGGATGCCTTAAAACAGGGCCTGATTGATAATGACCGGGAGCAACCCCGCAGAACTTTCAATCGAAATACTACTGCAGGCCCGAGTGGCGCTATAACTACCAGGACCTCCGAAGTAAGTATGGTCACCACCAACTCTTCCCCAAGAACTACGGCAGCCACACCATTCTCCGGTACGTCCGGAAGCAACCCTCAAACAACCAAATACCCTCCCAGAAATACCAGAACCTTCGCTCCGCTTTATATGCCCCTATCCAAAGCTCTGGGGGTTTTAATCAGAAAAGGGCATCTGAAGCCCCTAGAGCCGCGGCCCTTACCCGAAAGATTCCCCGCCACCCACAATCCAGCCAAGTATTGTGCGTTCCACCAGCAGCACGGTCACGACACCGACCTGTGCTTTCGATTGCGTCATGAGATCCAAGATCTCATTGATAATGGGGTGATTTTACCCCCTGAGAAACCCAATGTTACTACAAATCCTCTCCCCACACATAACCAAGTTCCACCACCCAAAAGAATCAATCTCATCCACACTGGGGTCGCATCCTACGATCCTAGTATCTATATCACACCCTCCCACCTGCCTAAACCGGAAGTTTTCCTTCCTGATTGCACCGATTTGTGCATGATGGACGTTTCCATAACCCAACCCAAGCCAGCGGTGGTGACCATCGAGAACAGGAAAGAGAAGACTCCAAAGGAGAAAGGGATTGTCAAACCAGAGTCTGTGGAATCCGGGAGTAATATTGGGAACGCTTACAGTCCGAGTGACTGCATTTCACCAGTGGGCCAGAATAAACTAGATGTCGAATTCCCAGCCGGGGGAGAGCTGTGTGCAATCCAAAGGGACAGTCCAGGACAGGGAACGGATGATTTGACAGTTGTGGAAGAGGATCTTGCCAAGTTCCAGTTTTACGACAACCAAGATCCAGAAGACCCAACCGTCAACTGGTTCGATTATGAGGAATCGGCTGAGGCCACGGGATGGTTGGACGATCAGCCAGATGTGGTAGGAGGGTTTCAGTCAGAACAATGCTCGGCAGGGGCAGAAGCGTCAATAACAGCTGGGAAGGTCGAAGAACAGAATACATCGCCGGAGAGCGCCGGTGTCGAGAGTTTCGCTCGGGAATGGAGCATTTTAAGTACAGGGATCATTGAGCAATCTACTGCGTTGACACAGTCAGAACAGGGAAGATTCGAAGATTCTGAGAGGATCAGGAAGGCAAAAGGCCACGTGGGGGTTGAGACTGCCACAAGTACAGAAATGGAGAATGCTGCGAGCATAGGGGGTCCTATTTCACCCACAGAGAGGGAACGCATACCAGTAATTCAACCAGACGGATGCCTGTCGGCTGCAGATGGTATGTGGTGGGAAGACGACGATCTATGTCTGCCCACACGGACGAGGATTGGAAAGTAACCAACCAGATGATACCTGGTATCTGGCGAAGTCGATCACATGACTAGGAGTGGCGGTACTTCAAGCCTCCACACCTAGATCAACCGAAGCGTCGGGAAAAGATAAGGAGGCAGAGAAGCAAAAGGAAAAGCAACTCGAAGATTGATGGCCGTATTGAGACAATTGAAAAAGATACAAGCAGACATCTCCATCTGGGGACTGCTTATGGCTTCTCGAGAACATAGACAGGCTGTCCTTTCAGCCATGGACAAGGCCAAGCTGTCCATAGACACCACGCCCGAACAGCTGGTGGGCTTAGTCTTTTCGGGAGGAAGTTCCCCAGCATTGAGTTTTTCTGACAAAGAACTGCCACCCGAGGGTGCGAACCATAACAAGCCACTCTACATCTCTGTGGAGTGCAGGGATAAATGGATACCTGTGGTGCTTGTCGACATGGGGTCTGCCATCAACGTCTGCCCGGCAAGGACAGCTTATGCGATTGGTTTGAAAGTCGCGGATTTCGTGCCAACTGCCCAGGTAATTCGGGCGTATGACAACACAAGCCGGGAAGTAATGGAAACAGTTAAGATTCAAACAAAGGTTGGGCCGGGACAGTACGAGATAGATTTCCATGTCTTGGAGGTTCCTGCAACGTTCAATCTGCTTTTGGGGCGGCCGTGGCTGCATCATGTAAAGGCGGTCTCCTCTACCCTGCATCAAGTGGTGAAATACCCCTATGGGAAGGGAGTAGCCATTGTCTTCGGAAATTCATCAATTCATCCACCGCCAAAAGTATCCACGCCTGTCCTAGAAATTGAACACGGTATGGAAGATGTGTTCATATCAGGTTTTACCTTGGCTGAGGCTCGGGTTATACAGGACATCATGGCAGCTAATGAAGGGGTATATGTCAGTGCCCAAGCAGTCTATCTCATGAACAAACTCTAGCACATCCCCGGGATGGGATTGGGCAAGAGCGGCCGAAATGGTGTCGCAACATTGGCCGAAGTGCCGCATAACCCTCATACCTTTGGTTTGGGCTACCTATCCACCAAAGAGGATTGGATAAGAAAAGGAAAGGAAATGGCCGGAAGGGCCAGAGCGAAACAGATGGGGAAGCCCTTTGACTTAATGCACCAGCCCATTCGGGGGACCCTAAACGGGCGCTTCATCCGGGAGGGGGAGGACTTTCCGTTCTGTGGCTTCCCGGAGCCGTGGCTCAACGCGGAGAAGAAGCGCGTACCGGGGTTTGAGATCTTCTTTGATTTACAGTTACCTGAGGATGACATCGCCGAAGGGCAGGTAGATCTATCGGCTGAGGCTGAGCAAAGTAACGAAGTGCAGTCTGAGGACGCTGAAAATGAAATGGGGGCAGCGCTGGCATGTCTGCTTTCAGATCCTCCGATCGAACAGAGGTGCTTGGGGGATAGCTCCTCGGTATATGTGATTGGGAATGAAGCGGCCGCAGGTCTACCATCAGCTATTTTGGATGCGTCCATCGCACCTTCTCTCATATGGCAATATGAAGAAGGCTTTTTATCTAACAGCACCGGGTCAGGTAGTGAGCCGGAATCTGATTCCACTGAATCTTGTGCGTCGGAATCAGGTTCCAGCTCAACTGAGTCTGAGTCCGGTATTCCTGGGGGTGATAACCCGGATGCCACAGTCCTGTCTAGGTCGTCATTTTCATTTTCTTTTGAGTCTGTTGTAACAGAGGAATCCGACGGCTCGGAAGTATTTAATGAGAATGACGTGGATGTGGTTTCGGAGTATTTTTCTGGGACGATCAGCCAGATGTGGTAGGAGGGTTTCAGTCAGAACAAGGCCCGGCAGGGGCAGAAGCGTCAATAACAGCTGGGAAGGTCGAAGAACAGAATACATCGCCGGAGAGCGCCGATGTCGAGAGTTTCGCTCGGGAATGGAGCATTTTGAGTACAGGGATCATTGAGCAATCTACTGCGTTGACACAGTCAGAACAGGGAAGATTCAAAGATTCTGAGAGGGTCAGGAAGGCAAAAGGCCACGTGGGGGTTGAGACTGCCACAAGTACAGAAATGGAGAATGCTGCGAGC
>NW_021026470.1:186948-205859 GCF_004153795.1 Camellia sinensis
CTTGTCGAGCCCAATCCTGGAGCTTGAACTTTTTCAACTTCAACCAACTCTGCTTGGAGCAAAACGGTATAAGGTGCCTAAGAAACGCGCCGTTGCCGGGCACTAATCAATAGGAACTCTATCTCTCAGTGAGTGGCAAAACTAACAAGATCTTCGGGAAAAAGACCATCCGAATAACTCACAAACCACCCTTCCGGTACACAATCTGGGTCTCATCCACTCACTTGCTCTTCGAAGAGCTAGCAGTAGACACTAGCTCACTTCGCCCTCGCCGATCATACCCGGTGGCAAAACACTACCAACCCGGTCTCAAGAAATGGAACCACTCCCCGCTTCAAGGTACATTAACTGTGACCTCTGGCAGCGGTAGCAATCGATAACAGCCCGGCTATGACATAGCCAGTCCATACCCAAAATAACATCAAAACCCTCATTGGGCATGACAAACAAACGGAAAAGGAAGCCTATAAATTCGGCGACCTCTATATCACAAACCTCAAACACCTTAGTTTCAGGATCAACTCACCACCCAAAGGCCGATACCACACAAATAGGAGGATGCTAACTTGCTAACCCAATTCCAAACTAAGATGCAAATGCAGCAGATACAAAAAGAATGAGATGCACCCTTTGTCTATCACACACTACAACCGAGTTGCAAAACAGAAAAGTTACCTTCTCACCTGATATGGAGCTGGTACTAAATCCTGCGCGGTAACAGATACACGCTGCCCCGTAGGCTCCCTGGATCTACCTCTGCTTCACCTCTCGGAGCAAAAGACTACTGCACAGATGGGATGACGACAGCTCCCGGGATTGGCCCTCGAGGGCCTGCACAGGACTGAGCTGGCTGAAACACCTGCGTCTGCCTAGAACCAGCACGCTCCGAAGTGGACTCACTGCGGGCAAAACTCTTCAGGTGCCCAGGCTTGTCCACACTGATAAACAAAGACAGGGCTGCCCCCTGCCCAAACTCTAGACTCTGCGGTCTAGACTGAGAAGAAGCAGCTCTCTGACCCCCACCCTTCTGCGGGCAAACAGAAACTGTGACCCAACTGGCCACACTATGTAACAGGGTGAAATCCCCATACCAACCTCTCCCGGAGCCTGCACTCGGCCACTGGAAAAGGTCGATCTAGTAACACCACCCTGCGACTTGCTGAGGGTTAGAAACCCCTCTGCCTCCTGCCATCTCCCTACCATCTTGGCTCCTCTTGGGCCTCTCTGCCCTCATCCTCCTCCTGCATCATGAGCTCGCATATGAACTGCAGTGTCCACTAGGGTCTATACTCCCGGATGTAAGACCCACCAAACCCTCAACTTGAGGCCCCGCCTCAACTTCTCCCGCTCTAAACTGCATTAGCAACGGCGTTTCCTCCAAGACGCCAACTAGTTCAGGTGCGAACCGGACAGACTAGTAAAGGTAGCCTCAAACTCAGCCACCTGACAAAGCCCTGCTGTGTAAGCCGGTCTAACTTGATCCCTCAGCTTTTCCCCTAGCTGCTGTAGACAAAAAACCTCTCCTGAAAAGCATTTATAAACGCCTCCCAAGTTACCACCAACACGAGCCTTCTCATACTTCCACCATTGACCCGCTCTCCCTTCAGTTGGAGGATGCCAAGGTCACTTTCAGGTGCTCCGATCCTCGATGCCAAGCATCTCAAACGTCTTACTCAATTTGCTCTAGCCACTCATCAGCTTCAGATGGCTCTTTTGATCCCCGAACAAACTCATCCGGATTAGACCGGTAAAAAACTCCCTCTTCAAGAAAGAAGGCCCACCTCAGCTGCCTGATTCCAGCTCTAAGAATACCCAAAGCTCCTGCTATCTCTTCTGGGCCAAAGGCACCTCATAGCCTGGCTGACCCACTTGGCTCTGGCCATGGCCTTACCAACTCCCTCTGGTACTGCCGGAATTCTCACCCTGTGTAACGGTAATCCCTGCCTCGCAGGGTCTACCACGCCTAGCCACCTCTTCTCGTCCTGAACATTCCTAATAAAGTAACACAGAACGTTAGCACATTCACAAATGTGCCGAACTAAACACTCACGTCCTAATGCATGGACAACTGTTAATCACTCCACATAAGCACATTAAACACATAAGCACTTACGAATTTCATTTCGGATAATGATAGTCCCGAGCGTTACTAGAGTTCCGTTAGAAACAGCATTGATCAAGTGCTTTTCCAACAAGACTCCAGAAACCCAAGGATCCAATCAACTAATCTTAGAAATTAAATCCCAGTACCCACATATCACATAAGCATGTTATCAAGTAAACACATAGCATATGAACTAATCTAAGTCTCTATCAAGAGAGACAAACCCATGTGATACTAATCACTTCCCAGTACCCAAAGTATATACACCCGGTGCGCTCAGATACCAGTGTAACGCCCTATATATTACATTAAACCCATCAAATAAGACATGCATTGATAGTTTAAAAGTTCCTCCTTCTTCCGATATATCAAGAATTTCATTACAGTAAGTTATTACATGTTAACAACAAAAGCAAATGCCCTATGGGCTTACAGCTTTCCAAGTTAACACTTGGTTACAACAAAAGAGTACTAACTCATACACATTAGCCCTTGGCCTGAATTTACATGTATACATCAAAAAGTAAACGACAAAGTATGCCCGCCTCTAGCCTCCCAAGCTATGTCCTTGGAGGTGGCATGCTACCTGTACCTGAAATGAATATTCCATTATAGGGTGAGCCACAGCCCGATAGAAATACACTAAACCAACCATGAACAATGACTAAAATATTAGCAATTGATAGATGGCAACACTGATACAATCACATAAATACATATTTATGTCATACGACTTATGAGTCCAAGTTTCTTTGTCATTGCCCCTTTTTCAACGGATAGGCATATAAGCACTACCACATTCTCAACAGATATGTATAACAATAATATCCACAGATAAGCATATAAGCTATATCCACATTCTACAACAGATATGTATAACCACAATATCCACAGATAAGCATAAAAGCTATATCCACACATCACAAAGATAAGCATATAAGCTCTATCTTCACTTCTTTAGACAAGCATATGAGCTGTATCTACGGAGTTCATCCCTATCTTCTCCCAACACTATCCGGTTTAGAGGTACATCCCCTACTTCCCCTAAACCGCGGAGTACATCCCCATCTCCTCCTCTACACATAAACGTATACAAACACAATGGTTCTATATACAATCACTCAATACATATAGTTAATGTATTCTATCAACCGTCAATTCCATGACACACTTCATTGATTAGTTTCAGTTTGCCTAATCATCATGCATTGTCTACAACAATCACGACTATTCTTCCACCGATAGCCCAAAGCAGTTATTTCTAAAACAGAAAGTAAATGCACAATGGATATTCAATCAACATTTCATTTCCTCATTCTTCTCAATTAATTATCCCAATTAATTAAACAATGTAATTAGGTCAATTCCCATAATTAACATTTCAACCTTAGGTCCCATTTTTCATCAATGATTCAACATTTATTCTATTTCTCTTATGCCAAACATGCATCTAGGTTTATTATGAATACCCCAACTTTTGTTAAAATAACACCAAAAGCCCCAAACTTTCACAAAATTACCAAACCAACCCCAACATCTCCAAATACTAAAATTTAAAGACAAAATCCATAGAGAGGAGTGAGATATCCTACCTCAAATTCGGAGTCCCAAAGGAAGAAGACGACAAAATCCAACGTTGCTCCAAAACCCGAAGATTTTCAGATTAAAATGTAGCCCTCGACGATCAACAACTTTTTTGTAAAGGCCAAAGGTGAGTAAATCACTCCTACTAGATCAAAACCTAGAGAGAAGGTAGTATCTAGAGTGAGAGGCTCAACAATGGTGTTTTTTCGAAAAGTAAGAGAGAGAAGAGAAAGTAAAAAGTGATTTGAAAAGTCACAAATTTCGGGACTTAAACCCAGTCTCCCGCTCGAGCGTAAAACACCCCGCTCGAGCATCACTCACAAACTCCCGCTCGAGCGTCCAAACTTCCGCTCGAGCGCCGGATGCACTCTCCCAGCACTTATACAGAACCAGGCCTCCGCTCGAGCTTCCAACTCTACGCTCGAGCGTCACTCAGACAACCCCGCGCTCGAGCGGCCAATCCCACACCACGCTCGAGCGTACAACGCTGCACAGAAAAATACTGAATGGGTGTAATCTCCGCTCGAGCGCTAAAACCCCCGCTCGAGCGTACAGGCCAAAATCTGGGCAACTAGTTTTGGTTTCTAAACTCAACCAACCTGTAACAAACCTGCCCAACACATCCTATAACTCAATTACGAAGTAAAAAGGATATAAACAAAATAATAAAAAACTACCAACATCCATGAACACATGTCCGGATCACGGTATAACAAGGGTAAACCCGGGATCGCTATACACTTGCTCATATGGAATCGGCATAGCCAATGTCACATCAGCGGCAGCAAGGGCTTTGAGCCAGCCGTGTTTGAATCCCCGGTTTTCAAATTTGGGGACTTCGTCTACATATTTGTTGAAAACCGCACTTTTTCCGGCCTCGAATGCCTTAGAAGCCTCCGAATTGGCTGCTTCCTTCACTGTCTTTACTTTCTCCAACTCAGCCTCCAGTTTGGAGACCGCCTCCTGGGCCAATTTGAGCACGTCTTCGCTCACGTCCGCCCTTCTCTCGGCGGCCAATCTCAGTTCATCCGCGTTCCGTATCCTCTCCATCTCAGCCTCGGCCCGCCTGCCTTCCATCTTCATCCTTAAAGATTCGAACTCGGCCCTGCTTCTTTGGCCCTCAACTTCCATTTGAAGACGGCCGAGTTGTTCGACGGCGTCATTATGACGACAACCCATCTCGGCTATCCTTCCGACGGTCTACAAAACAGAAAGTTAAGACCAAAATAGTGTTTGTATGAAATGAAAAGACAAAGTCAAGAAATATACCAAAAGTGCCGATTGCGTGACCAATGCTATTGCAACCAGATTCGGCTCCACCCAAAAAGCCGCCTTGTCAGCCGGTAGTGAAACAAACGTAGCCATGCTGAAAGCGACCGCTGGATCTTTAATTACCGAAGCATGAGAGGGGATCGGCGTGCTTTTTATCTTCGGTTGAATGACAAAAGGCAGAATCACATCCGATTCCTCTACACGAGGTCGTTTGTCGGCGCGATTTTCTTCTGAGTCGGCCTCAACCTTGGCAGGGCGCTTCTCTACCCTTTGTTCAGCCTCTAGATCGGCCTGCACAACCAACTCGGCCTCGGCACTTCGTTTTTCTGCCGTTCCCTCCTCAATAACAGGCAAGGTCTGAGCTTTGCCAACAAGCAGGGAGGGCTGAGATTCGGCAGCAGAAGGCATTCCAGCTCGAATGGCCTCCGCTCTTCGCTGCGCGGCCATCCTTTCTGCGTTTGCCTTCTTGGCAAGTTGTGTGAGGCTTAACCCAGCCATATCTTCAGGGTACGCGCCGGGAAGGTCCTCTAGACCGTGAAAAGTGTCATCAAGTTGAAGATCCTATCGGTCCGAAGTGGACGGAGGATCGGCTGAATTGAGGCCGGCTTCCTCAAAGGCTAACTTCAAAGCCTCGTCCACTTCAGTTTCGGACCGATCTAACTCGACAACCTCAACTACTTCTGGTCGTTCTGAATTGGATCCCTCGAAGCCGACTTGCCTCAAATTTTTGCAATCGGTCAAGATAAGGGCGGTAAGAAACTCCTCACCCTTTGGAACTGGGATGTTTTCTGCCACCAAGCCCTCCCCTATTTTTGAAGACTCGGCTGGCTGATGTATCTGAGCACAACCTTGATTTTCGAATGAACAGCATCGTCGGTTGAAGACACGACTTTCTTCAAATCATTTCCTGCACAAGCAAAACCATGAGGTCTCGAAAATGAAGCTTTAGAAACATAGAAAAATAAACAAATAAAAGAAACCACACGGCTACCTGGTTCGCCCCTGCGTCTAGGAATAGGATTGAGGGGATCCTCGCCTTCGCCGAATTCCCAATTACCTTGGACAACGACCATAACATCATCGACTCGCTTCCCAGAGCTGGAAAGCATAGTCACTAGTTGATGGTCGGTGTCCTTGGCCCTAAGGAAATAATGCCCATGCCGACTAGAAGACTCGGCCAAGGCATAAAAATGCCGAATAGTAGGAATGTCGAGGTTAATCCTAAGGCATCGGTTTAGTGCGATAATCCCAATTACGATTCTAAAAAAGTTGACATTGGGTTGGGAAGCGATTAAACCCCAATGGCAGAGCACAGCCCTAAGGAATAGGTGAAGGGGAAAACGGACTCCACCCACTACGATTGATAGGAGAGGGAAGACAATCGTGGTTTCATCAGCCCTCTTCATATCGAGGGTGCCATCTGTTACAAGTGACAGACAGACGTCATCAGGAATTGAGAAATGGCGTCGGAAGCCAGAAATTCGATCCGAGGAAAGAAGATCTTTTAAATGTTTTGTCATTTCTTTCAGTCTATAGGAATGTGCTAAGCCAAAAAGAAACCAAGAAAAAAGATTCAAGGCAGAAAGGGAGAGAACTTACAAGAGACGAAGAAAATAGTGAAGAAAAAGAAGTTACAGAGGTAATTCGGAATGCAGTCCAGTGACGAGCGTCTAAAAGCATGTATGTATTTGAAAAGACGTCCAAGTTTTAAGTCACAATAAATAGAAGCGTACAAAGGGGCGGAAAATTGAAATGATAACCGAGAAGCGTGTGTTCAGACATTTGCGTTGGAATGAGATTAGCCGCCAAATTTCAGCTCTGACTTTTTGAGTTCGAAACCAGACACTCCAGCCAACTGTCGTTAGTGGAATGCTTAGGGGGAAATTGTGAGGGCTAAATATTGGGAGTCATAGAGATGCCGAATAATTGAACTCAAGGTCGAAATATATAGCACTCGGTGCCATCTCACACGCTCAAATCCTATCCTATTTGGCCCAAACAGCCGGTCAAGCAAGGGGCCGAGTGAAAAGCAGTTTGTTACAATTAAAGCCGAATAACGAATTGAAAGTGGACCCGTCCCGAGGCCCAAGAAGAAAAAGATATAAATAGAAGAACATCAGCCAGGAAGAGGTATGTGAGAACTTTTGTGCTTAACTTAGAATACAAGTAATCCTGAGTGCAGAGACTAACTTGCCAGTCGAAGTGTTAATTTCAGCACCGCCGACCAGAGTGTTTATTCCTTTTCAAGTGTCTAGCAGAGGATCACTAGCATCTCCCAGGATCAGAAGAGTATTTCCAAACCACTTCTCCACACGCGATTTATGACATAAACAATAGTATTTAGGGCGTCTGCCCAAAACTTTGGAGGAAGTTTCTTACTAAGGAGCATGACCCTAGCCATCTCTTGAACAACCCTGTTCTTCCTCTCAATTACTCCATTTTGTTGTGGAGTAATATGTGCAGAAAATTCATGCTCAATTCTATGCATATCGCAAAAATCCAAAAATGAACTATTTTCAAACTCACGACTATGATCAGTTCGGATTCTTATGATACGCCCAATGGAAACACCTGTATCTTTTACCTCCGATGCTTTCAGTGCGAGTAGGTCCCATTAAGTCCATGTGAACCAATTCAAGAGGACGTTTGGTTGTAAAGTTGTTCACCTTTTTATGAGGGGCACGGGTTTGTTTCCTAAGTTGACATGGTCCACACACATGATTCAGATTCTTACCCAATTTAGGTACTCCTCTCACAAGCTCTTTGTTGGCTATCTTAGTTAGGTCTTTGAAATTCATGAGACCTAATCTTTGATGCCACAAATCAATGTTACTTATGATGGCTAAGTGACAAGTGAGATCATTAGTAGTAACAATCCCATAGCAGTTATCAGATGTGCGAACCTCATGCAAGACAGTATTTCCCTTTTTATCCAAAATTTCACATTTATTTTTTGAAAACAATACTTTATGATGGGAATCACACATTTGACTAATGCTCAAAAGATTTGCTTTAAGACCATCAACAAGTAAAGCATTTTCAAGCTTGGGAAGACCAGCTACACTTATAGAGCCCTTACCAATGACTCTAGAAGTGCCACCATCTCCAAATGTAACAATTCCACTTTCATATTTTTCAAGAGAGGTGAAGTAGGATTTGTCACCTGACATGTGACGAGAGCACCCACTATCAAGATACCACATGTGTGAGTCATATGCTTTTAGAGCAGTGTGAACAACTAGACAAGTCAAATCATCTTTTCTAACCCAAATCTTTTTGGTCTTAACAAAATCAGGTCTGGCAGTCTTGGTAAATGTCTTGGCATTATGAACACCCTCATGAATATTGGTATTCCGCCTAGACATGTAAGGTTGTCTCCTAACCCAAAAAGTATTCAAATTTTTACCCTTTTGAGACACCTTACCAAACAATTCAAAGCAATAAGGACGAATGTGGCCATACCTACCACAATGATGACAAATAAAAACCAGTTTTACCTCCCTTTTATTGATCTTACCCCCTTTAGTGGATGAAGAGAGGGATCATCCTGGTCTACCTTTAACTTTTCCTTTGCTTGAGTCTTTAGGTCATGTGATGTAGAGGCTTGTCCCTTGTGAGCTGTCGCATTACCATAGCCTAGCCCGCTTTTGTCACAACCCATTTGTTGAGACCCAAGGATATCTTTTAATGATTTGGAACCTTTGTTCCACATAGCAATTGTGGCTCTAGAAATTCGGAGTTCTTTATCTTTCTGACAAACCAACTCTTCCAATGTAGCTTGTGACATCTCAAAACTTTCAAGCTTCTCTTCATATTTGGAATACACTTTTAGGGGTTCATTCCTTTCAGTTTCACAAGATAGGAGTTTCCCACATAGGTCTTGCCTGTCACTAGAGATCTTGATGACATTCTACTTTGTTGTTACAAGTTCTCCTTTTAGCTTGACATTCTCACTTTTACATGCTTTGAGCTTGAGAGAGAGTTTGTCATTGATTTTGGACAAATTCAAAGATTCCTCGTAAAGCTTTTCGTAAGCTTATTGTAGTTCATCACCATTAATCTCATCATTGTCTTCTGATATTTCATCATCTTCTTTTTGTTCCTCATTCTCCTTGACCTCATCCAGTCCAGCAACTAAGGCAGGAAAGGTGATAGATGGCGGTGAAGATGAATCTCCTCTTTCATGAAATTGGCTCAGAATTTCCCATGCATCTTTAGCCTTTGTACAGTGAGCAACCCGCTGCTATTCTTCATTAGAAATTCCTCCACGAATAGTAACCAGGACTTTCTGATTGCTCGGATTGTCAGCACTTTCAACATCTTCTTCAATGGCTTGCTAGCCTTCTGGGTCAAAAGCTTTTAGAAACACCCTCATTCTGATCTTCCAATACAAGTAATTACTCCCATCAAAGGTGGGAGCATGATGCAGATTCTGTCCACGAGCAAATTCCACTGGCTTCAGAAGAGGTTATGTGAAAGTGGACCAAAATTCCATGAAAGCACTATCCCCATCTTCACCAGATTCAGCTTCTTCAGGTTCTTACTTCGACCCGCTTTCATCATCCCAAGTCACTGTGTAGGCTTTCTTCCGATTCTTTTTCGATGGACATTCAAGGGCAATATGGCCAAACCCTTGATATTCATAACACTTGACCCCTTGCCCCTTTACAATCTTCTTTTCAGTTTTTTGAGCAAGTTTTGGTGGAAAAGTTTTGGGTTTATCATTACTCTTGTCTTTTGAAATAGTGTCTCTGAAATTAGGCTTCTTTTTCTTTAAATATTGTTTGAACTGTTTAGTAAACATAGCCGTCATCTCATACTCTAAATCAAACTCAGTCGCAGGAGTTTTTGCAGTCTCATGAGCACTAGTGAAAGCCACACCATCTTTTTGTTTTTTCTTAGAAATCTAGTGGACTTCATAAGTCTGTAGGTTTCCAACCAACTGATCAAGCTTGAGGGTGTCAACATTCTGAGCCTCCTCAATGGCTGTCACTTTTGATTGGAACCTCTCGGGTAATGACCTCAAAATTTTACCAACAACTTTAACTTCAGGGATTTTTTCACCGAGTGAGAAACAGGAATCCACGATATCACTAAGTTTTGTATAGAAATCATCAAACGTCTCATCATCTCGCATAAAAAGAGTTTCAAAGGCAGAGGTGAGATGTTGAAGTTTTAACCTTTTAACATAAGCAGTACCTTCGTGAATCGTTTCAAGAATGTCCCAAGCCTCTATTGCTACCTCACACGTGCAGATACGACGAAACTCTTCAGGTGTGACGGAGCAAAAAAGGGAGTTGAGAGCCTTACTGTTCCAACTCGAGTTTTGATAATCGGTTGTGTCCCATTAATCAAAGGGTTTGGGAATATCAATGCCATCAATGGTGACAATAGGTTCACTCTACCCATAGATCACACGGTGCCAAACTTTCTCATCGATGGATTTTAAAAACGCTCTCATACGAGCTTTCCAATAAGAATAGTTTGTACAATCAAGTAAAGGAGGTCTATGGGTCAAGTTGCCTTCACGAATTGAATCTATATCACCAATCACACAAAATCACACTCCTATAATTTTGATAAAAACAAAGACTAACCTGCTCTGATACCAACTGAAAATCCTAAGTGATGCGTGATTCAATAAAGATTTAATTCCACCAATTCCCAATAATCCAAAACACACAATCTAAATCAACAAGCACTTACGACAGTGGTTTAGATTGTTGTTTTAGAAAAACAATAAATCGACACACACGATTTTTACGTGGAAAAACCAAAATTGAAGCACATCTAATTGTGATTAAAAAACCATAGGCGAAACGCCACTAATCAATCCACTACTGAAGAAAGAAAGATTACAAAGATAACCAACAAATTACCAAACGCATCAAATTTGTCGTCAAACCTTCTGTAACTCTTTCACCACAGCCTTCGTCTCGGAATTAATTAGTATGAGATTGAATCCACAACCTCTAATGTCGAATTAACGACCACGCACAGTATCAAACTCCTTTGATGCTCCATGCTTGAATCTCCAGATTCCACTGAAGAAGAACACTTTTAATTATGAAGAAACAAACTCCTTAATGTATGTATCTTAGATCATAGGTTTCAAACCCTCTCAAATATATCAAGGAAAACCCACCAAAAACTTCAGAAAAAACCTCAAACAAAACCCTAAGACCTTCAAACAAGATCTAGGAAAAGTAACCCTAAAATTGAACCAACACGCAAATATATAGAAACAGAGATCGCGCGGTCCGCTCGAGCGTCGCAATTGACGCTCGAGTGGGGACTCTATATTGCGTGTTCTATACAGGGTTCACGCTCGAGCAGAAGATCCCACGCTCGAGCATCCAAACACATCACCCAGCATTTTTGTAGACGTACTAGATGTTGTGAGAGTGAAAACCCGGCTCGAGCGTCACTTTTCCCGCTCGAGCGGGAAGACCAAAACAGAACAACTGGAAAATTTGTAACTTGATTACACATTTAGTTTTTCCATGTATTTTTACAACAAAAGGGTCTTAACAATCAGTCGCTCAAGCAGTCTGCAAGGTGTACAAAAGTACTGCTTGCATGATTTTTCCACTCGACGAACGCTCGACGGTCGCTCAAGCCAAAGACTGAGTAAATAGGGTCTTCGCTTGAGTGCAACTTCCTACGCTCAAGCGGTCTGCAAAAGTCTATAAAACTTCTGGGAGCTCTAATTCTACACTCGAGCACAACTTCAGTCGCTCGAGTGGAGGGTCAAAAGTAAGGGTGGTCGCTCGAGCATAGGTTCTACTGCTCGAGCCAACCCCCAAACTCTGTATAAGTACTGGGAGCTTACATTCTCTACTTGAGCGCAAACTCCACCGCTTGAGCGGAGGATGAAAATTATAGAATTTCCATATTGCAGTTCTAAGTTCAAAACTCAATTTTAAACCTTCAAAACACATATTTTTTGGGCCAAAACTTAGTAAACCATTGAGAAACTCATGGTACATCATGAATTATAAACCATTTTACAAAATCAAGCCCAAAAGCTTTGCCAATTGTACAAAACTAAACTTGAAATGTAAAAAACATAACATGCATGAGTTGACATGAACTTTAACCTTCCAAAACAAGATGAAACAAGGTAAAATGATATGAAACTTGATGAATTTCCAAAACCAAGCTATAATCAATGCTTGCATGTGAGAATTCTTCAAAATCAAACTCTAAATACAAGAGAATTTGCATGCATGTATGGTTATCTTCTTAATTCTTCTTCCTTAGCTCAATTAATCTAACTCCCTTGAATTCATGCATGAAACAATCCCATTACATAACTAAAAGTGTGAATTCCTACCTTAAACCTTGAATTCTCAAGTGTAGAAGCTTAATCTTCCAAGTTCTCTCCAATTTGCTTCACTTTTCTAGCAATTCCCCTTAATTGTGCTCAAGTCTCCTCTTCCCTCTCTCTCACGTTTTGTTGAAGAAGATGATGATCAAACGGATTCTAGAGGCTATATTGACCTTATATAGGCCCACTTAGTTTAGGTTAATAAAGTAGGATTAAGTTAAGTTCATGCTAACTTATTTAATCTAATTTATTCTAATTATTTGGTTCCGAATCGAATTCCAATTACACCTACCATAATGTTCTAAAAATTCCAAACAAACACATAAACCAAGTAAATTTCGTGATCAAATGCCGATAAGGCCTTCAATTCACAAACAGAACAGAAACACATACAAATATATTCTACGACAGACAGATACAAACACAAATAACAATTCGCATGCAATTAACTCATAATTTCCTTTTAATTACATATTAGGTATTCTTAATCAAAGACTAAAGAAAATTACCAAGTCGGGGTTGTTACAGGAGCTCACCTTAATGTGGAGGCTGTTTTTATTTAAATAAAAAAATATATATACAATAAACCAGCCTTAACATAATTCAATTAATTAAGTTATCAATCTATATTACTGATATAGAGAGAACAAATTCATATGAATCTAAATAAATGATTATTAATAAAACTCACGTACATAATAAAAAAAGAAGAAAAACCTCACATAATTAAGTTATCAAAATTAGGTTATCAATATGTACTATTGATTTCAAAAGCCGCACGTAAATAAGTGATTATTAAGAAAATATTGAAGAACAAATTTGTATGATCTACCAAAACTTAGAAATAGTTATTTTTCTTAAACAAGAATTAATTATAAAATTGGATACAATTTTCTCACATGTGTGGAGATTCACAAAAAAGATGAACCTAACTCATGTAAAAGGTTGTGTTGGATATCGTGATCAATCTATGTGTTCTAAGACTTTTTTTAGAACTTGTGCTAAAACCCTAAGTTGCAAAGTGTGTGTAAAAAAAATAATAATTTACGAAAACAATATATCCATCTTTAAATATCACATTTTTTTTTTGTCTTTCTTTTTGATTAAAAAATCAACGAACCTATATCAAGGTATCTGATTTAATTTGTTTGTTTGAGTTTTCAAAAAAAAAAAAAAAAACCTAAAAAGTTCATAAATTAGTTTGGTAAAATAAATTTAAAAAAACTCATTATTTTTTATATGATTTTCCCTTTTTTGTTAAAAAATAATTTTTAAAATGTGTTTTTTAGTTTTTTAGTTTTTTTTTTTTTTTTTTGTCACCAGTTTCTAATTTTTGGGGAAAAAAATTAGAACATAAATTCTAAAATTTCAACCAAACAGAATATATATGTATTTGGAGCACATATTTATTTTATTTTACCAGCATCTTATGATCTGAGATCACAGAAACACGATCTGCTCTAAATGAGAGCAAAATTATTACCCAAATCTTATGTAGGATCCTTATCTGAATTAACTAGCAATGCTGAATTAATTGAATTTGAAGAAATTCAAGAAAAACTAGATAAATGGACCATCCCTAAGGTGGCTCTAGAAAATATTTATAAAATTGAAACTTTTGATTTTAAATCAAAAACAATATTATAACGTAGAGATCAAATATTATCATCTTTGAGCATGATTGATGCAATTTTATAGATTTATTACCATATTATAAAAAACATGTTTATATTCATATTGGGCTTGTGCAAATAGCTTTGAAGCCTATGACTCTTTTGGGAAAAAAAATACTTGTTTGACCCTCAGTCTTAGAGATGGTAGATGTTTAGACTTGCAGGACACTCTTTATGGGAATAGTTGAGACAAGTTTATCTCAAGGACCTGTATGTTTTAATGTTTATCCGCATCTTACTATAGCCCTTAAAGATGCTAACATTTTAGATGTATTAAATGTTAGAATAATTAGCAAGAGAAACTAGACCGATATCCTTAATATATAGGATTTATTTTAAAGTTCTTACTTCCCACTCTCCATATGTTAGAAAAAAGAGTGCTATCGAAGAAACTGTTTATTTGAAACAAATATGTATGTTTCAAATTTCAATTCCTAGAAAAATAAAATGGAATCAAATTGAATTTCCCCAGCATTGGAAACTCCAACAGGCAGTTTCGCAACCCCAATTCTTACCATGACATTGAAGATGTTGTTCAGAATAAAGACGGTGATATTTATCTATCTGTCAGAAAACCTAGGCCTCAACTTCTAGGAAGAAGTACATCCAGTGCTAGTATACCTAGAAGTTTACTGTATGAGGTTGGTTTACCTTAAACATCACGAAATTCTGTACTTCGCAAGATCTGAATGAATCCTCTGTTAGAAGTCTCCGATATTTGAAATAGGATCCCACATGGGGTTTATACAATAGAAAGGCCAGTTCTAGTATCGGAATATAGTGAAAGCCCTACGACTACGCCTAGTGAAATGAATTTTCAAATATAAATTTTTAGGATTTTTCTGAAGAAAGTGAAACTAGTATAATGATTAATCAGGAATTTCAGAATCCCCAATATCAGCAATTTAGGGAATTATATTTCACAAGATATACCAAAAATCATCAACAACTTTATAAAAATTAGTATTATTTCCATCTTAATGCTCATCAAAAGATCATTCTTTTTATTGAATGGTTTTATGAATTTGTTACTATCATAGAAATTCTTTCAGACGCTAACATCAATACTTTGGATAATTTTTATAAGACCTGGACTACTATTGAAGGATGAACCTTTTCATCTCTTCATCCTCCTACTGAATACGTAGAAGTAGTATCCAATAATAGTACCAATTCAAAACCCCTTTCTATTTCAGCCTATGACCTAATCCCGAAGATTATCTTTCTCATATTCTTCAATTTCAGAAAACCTTCCAGAACCAGCAAGATTCTATCAATAAAACTTACTTTACTCATGATAAACAAGCTTATTCTAAATTAGGGTCTGATCGGTATTATTACCCTCGTCCTACTCCTTAGGATATTCTTTATGAAGAAGACTTTCTACATGATCAAATATCTTATCATGGTAAAAGTATTTATTTTTGGAATATTGATGGTAAATCTGAATATCAAATTTTTGAAACAGTGCATGATATGCACATGTATAGTACTATTTGTTGCTAGAATGGAAACACTGATAGCCAAATTGCTCACTTCATTACCACTGGTTTTACTGGTATTCTTAAAAAATGGTGGGATAATGTTCTCACACCAGCTCAACAAATAGAAATATTACAATCTATTAAACAAGAAACTAATCCTTTGACTAATACCCCTTAGCAGGTTGAGGCTACAGTTTATACTCTTTCTCAAGCCATTTTAATGCATTTTATTGGGCCAGGAGTTGTCACTTTTGACCGTGGTCTAACTCTCCTCCAGAATCTTTGTTGCCCTTCTCTTACATACTTTTGGTGGTATAAGGATTTCTTTCTTATGAAAGTCATGCAATATACTAATGCTAATAGCAAGCACTAGAAAGCTAAGTTTATTGATGGCCTAGCAAAATTATTTTCCCAAAAAATTCGTAAGAAACTTAAGGATCAAAATCATGGTATGAATATCCTTTATTACAATTATACTTATGGCCAACTCATAGCCATAATTATCGAAGAAGGTTTATTTCTTTATAATGATCTTAAATTATAATATCAAATGAAAAGAGAAAACTTAACAGGCAGAAATGAATTAGGTGAATTTTGTGACCAATTGCCTATGAGATAAAAATTCCTTATCCGAAGAAAAATAAAAGAATATAAATTCAATTATAAAAAGAAAAAGAAGTATTATCATAAAAAGAAATCTCCAAATCAGTATACCAAAGGCAAGCAAGCCACTAATTCTACAAAAACATCTTTCCAAAAGAAAGATAAGACCTCAGCAAAATGTTACAAGTGTGGTAAAATTGGCCACTTTGTTAACAAATGCAGAATTGAGCATAAAATAAAAATAAAAAATTAAATATTGATAAAGGCTTAAAAGTTCAGCTTTATAAGCTTACGATTAATTCTTCTAATTCTAAACGCAGTTCTGGCCAAGACAATGATAATTTGGCAGAATTATATTCTGATAACGATACCTCTTCCGAAAAAGAACCTGAACAAGGCAGTTGCAGTAATGGTTGTAATATTAATAACATCAATGTTGAATCTAATTACTGGAAGGCCATTGTTGAAATGAATGGACTATCAATTAGCCCCAGTATAAATGTTCTTACTAATGAACAAAAATATGTAATAGATTTGATTGATCAATTCAAAGATTCAGAACTAAAACATAAAATGCTTGAAATATGTTATCAGAAAACACAAGAGAATTCTTCCGAAGATAATATGCAACCCACTTATTATTGTTTTATGGAGGTAGTTCAACTATGAGACCCCTAAATTTTGTAAATCCTAGTAAGACCCTTACTTTTGAATTATTATAAGAAAAGCCTTAGTTCCCTGTCTTGTAACGAGTTGAATCAAATTGAATTTATACTTTAATCTCAGTTGAGGATTTATTTTAAATTATTAAAATAAATTCATTTTGGATCCAATTGATTGAATCGTGACCCATTAGTAACCATGAAACATTGTTGTGGTTTTATTATTATTATTGATTACCATAAAAGAGTTGTGAATATTTATGGTGTGTACCATTAATTAAACGAAATAGTTATTTTGGTGAGAAAATATTATATTTCTACTTTTATTAGATGTAAGATGGTTGAAATGTTATTTTACAATTGATGATAGTAATAGTAGTATATTATATATGGTCATACATAAATATATATATAGGCATA
This sequence comes from Camellia sinensis, assembly GCF_004153795.1. NCBI lineage: Eukaryota > Viridiplantae > Streptophyta > Magnoliopsida > Ericales > Theaceae > Camellia > Camellia sinensis. Next base: position 204,081 of record NW_021026470.1, read on the forward strand.
GTATTTGTATAGTATATATGTTGTTAGTGCAGAAAAAAATATCTATAAATATGAACTTAATGGATATTTTTTTATACTTTTTGGTGTGTTTTTCCTAGTTCTTGACCTGGGAGAAACAGAAGAAAAGTCAGTTCTAACGTTGGTTTATGTCGGGTTTCGATCTGTAAGTAGTTGATTGTTGAACCCTAAATGCTTTGGATCAAAAATAAGAAGGGCGAAAAGGTTCGGTTTGAAGCTCAAGAAATTGATTAATTCTGTTGCCTGAAAAATTTGAAAGCTTCTTTGGCTTGAGGGTAGGATTTTTCCTATACTTATTTATTGCTTTTTTACTTGATTATATCGGGTTTAGAGTGTATATAATTAAATTAAGCATTTTTGAAAAGTTTGTGAGCTTATGCTTAAAGAGAAATTTTGAGAAAATAAGAATGAGTTGATGCCCAAATTACTATCGCGAATCTGTGATGGAGGAGAGGCGTATGATAGGAGATGATAGTGAGTCCGGATACTGTAGCAAGGTTATCGAATACGTATCAGCGGATATGATCGTGAGAGACACAGAGGGCATGTCGGGCATAGTATTATGCTCACTAGTGGCTGGCAGAAAGGATGAGAATCAGTGATTATGGTTGTTACACGGAGTATATATAGTGATGCTACGTAGCCTCGTCGGCACAAGGTGGAGATATAGAGCGTTGAAATAATTGCTTGGAGAACAAGTTTGTGAAAGAAAATGATTTTCTTGGCATTAACGGTATCTATTTGCTTTAAGTATTTTGGACACACAAACCGAGCACTGGTTAAAATGGACCTTGAGAGGTTACCGGACCGTGATTGTGATATAAAACTTAGTGTAAATTTGTTCATCATTATGATGAGCATGTGGAAATGATTGTATTATCAGAAATTTTTGAATTTTGTTTAAATAGTCTGTTTAGAAATGATCTATTTGGGTTACCGATGGAGATAGCCATGATTTTGTAGAAATACAGAGACTTAGGTAAATTGAATCACATTCCCATTTGTTGCAATTGGACATTGCATTACATTCATTTCATGGAAACTGTATCTATTTTGCGAAAGATGAATATTTAGTGAATTTGGGATAGGGGTGTGGAACCACGCATAGGTGTCGAGCCTTCCAGACTTACTGTAAAATGACAGTGGTAAGGTGCATTAGGGCCTAACTTGTAGACACTCACCTAGAGTTAAAGAGCTGTATTTATTGTAACAGATATGGTTTAAAACTGGAAATGGCTTATATCTGTTGTTGCATCTCAGTATTCGCATGTCTTTAAATAAAAGAGAGATAGACAGCTGTTTCTCATCATAGCGATAACTCTTTTTAGTCTTGTCATGGTTCATAGTTGTGTTAGTATATCTCTATGGGTTGTGCTCACTATAAGGAAACGCTTTCTAGGTATAGTGTTATGCTCCGCCAAGGCAATTGACTTGGGAGGCACTCGGAGCTGAGGCTCAAATTTTTGGTTTTTAAATTGTTATTTTTGTTGAATGTAAGCCCAGGGCTGTTTGCATTGAAGTGAAACTCGCTTTTGGTGTAACCAAGAATGTTCTTAGATAAATTTGTAAGCCTGTAGGGCACTTATTATCTGTTTGGCTTCTATTTCCATATTTGTTGTACAAAATGCATGCTTGAGATTTGGGACCTGGGCATTGAGATGTGAACACATAATATTCTGGCATTTAGGATTTAATGAATGATGTATTGAATAGTTGCTAATATATATGTGTGTTTGTACGTAGTTTTGCATAATGATATAC
>NW_021026471.1:0-27867 GCF_004153795.1 Camellia sinensis
TCTGTATGCCAAAAAGACTTTTTATGCATACATATATATATACACACAATGCAGAACAGTGTGTACAACATTTATAATCATTCAGATCAGGGACCTAATCCCTATTAAACAGTACAGTAACAGTCTATACAGTCTACAAAACAATTACAGAGACAGACGGGGGAAATTAAAACACCCTTAAGCCATAGCTTGACATGCTCGGAACCTCGCAGTGAGGCACAGTAGTTGGCTTGACAAAACTAGAGCTTACTCTGACGCTTCTAGCCGCGGTCTGGTGCCTGTATACCACATATATATATGAGCAGTGAGCTAAAGCCCAGTGAATAACATAATGCGTAAAGAGGTTTAGAATGAATGTCCTTATAGTAATGAAAACAGTTCATTAAATCAATATTCCAGTCGTTCAGTCGGTACAGTCATATGTGGTACATCCATTAGTATAACAGTACAGTAAACAGTAGGTCTTGAAAAACCGAACAGTCAATGATGGCCATCAATCAGTAAACAGTAGTGGTTCCAACAAGGGAACCGACAGAGATCTCTGTAACAGTAACAGTCAGTAACAGTAGTTACTAAGGATGCCACAATATAGTTCAGAATAGAGGACATACATTCATTTTATTAACAGTATCAATTCAGAAATAGTACAGTTCAATTGTTCAAAAGATAATCATTTTTGAACATATCTTTACACAGTTATTACTCACAGAGTTCTGGGCTACAGTTAGACTAGAGCGCGTCCCCAGTCGCTAACCCTACACAGTTTACAGATTGAGCACACACCAAGCTACACAGTTGGGAAAGATAATAACTTAATCCCTATCTTGACTCGGTGTGGTTCTACATTTATATCCTCATTAAGATGCCTTAAACTAAGCCTAAGAATGCCTAGGATGAAATGAGGATGCAAAGATGCATTTTAAAAGCATTTTCAGAAAACAGGGTTCCAGTTCGAGCGCCGATTACACCGCTCGAGCGGAAATGCAGACAAAGGTTTCTGCTTGAGCGTATTGCAAAACAGTCAAAAGTGCTAGATAGGTGAAAATCGCGCTCGATTGGGCGCTTGACATCCGCTCGAGCGTAAGACACAAGGTCACGCTCGAGCGTCAATTAATCCGCTCGAGCGAACACCAAAATAGTGCAAAATACTGGGAGCACGAATTTCACGCTCGAGGGCTAGTCACCTCGCTCGAGCGTGAGTCCAAAATCTGGAATTCCCAGATTTGAACCTTAAGCTCAAATTCAACTTCGAATGTATCAAATTCGATTCCTTCGGGCCCATTTCCTGGAAAACACTTCAAAACTCATAGTTTAACATGATTCAAAGCTCAATTTGTAAAATCAAGGCCCAAAGGTGAGGGAATTAAACCCAGTTTCAAACTAATTTTCATGAACAAGATGAACATGCAACATGCATGAAGTTAAACAACTTACAAGCCTCAAATACATGCTCTATTGAGCTAATATCTTTAAAGACAAGATGAATTCATGGACTTAACATAAATATGAGCATGCATGTAACATTTTGCCATGGAAACAACTTAAAATGCAACAATACAAGCATGCATGTATGAAATGAGCTTTAATTCAACATGCTAGAACTAAATCATGACTTAGCTCTTCAACTTGACATGAACCATGCAAGAATCAACTTAAAGACACAATTAAGAGGATAAAATTCGTACCTATGTTCCTTAAATACAAGTCTAGAGGCTCAAGTAGGCAAATCTCCTACAATTTCTTCCAATTTCCAAGCAAATCAACAAGTTGAACTCAATCTCTCACTTCCTCTCTCTCTTGGTCGGTTATGGCTCAAGGAAATGAGCTGAAGAAATGTTTTGTTAAATGATTAATAAGGCTCAATTATGTTATAATAAAGGGCCCACTCATAATGGCATTTCCGTAAATAAGGCAACTTGTTTAGTTTAGCTTATTTTAATCTAATTTAATCGTACTAAATCCCATTTCAGATAAATACATCATTAAATCACATAAATTCTAATGATCATGAAACACTAATCAATTTCTGGTTCAGCCGCCGCTAAGGCCTTCAATTTGCAGTTTAAACATAAAACATGAACAGATAATCAAACAGTCAAACAAATAGATAATGCATTTAAACAGATACAGTCAATCAATCAGTTTCAGATTAGTCAGTCAGTTCAGTATTTCAATCAGTTCAATTACTTTTCATAATCAGTCTCAGTTTAGCAGTAATCGGTAGTTTATCGGTAAACAGTAGTGAGGGTTGCTACAGTGATGAGAAGGCTTGTAAATCTGAAGTTGAAGAATGGTGTGTCTGTTGCCGAACACACCAGTAAATTCAAAAATCTGGTGAATTAGCTTGCAACTGTCAAGATGCCCTTGGACGATGAAATGCAAATTGTACTATTGCTCAGTTCTCTACCGGATAGCTGGGATACATTGGTGGTTTCTCTCAGCAACTCTGCACCAGAAGGGAAACTGACCATAAGAATGGTCACAGACGCCATGTACAATGAAGAGGTAAGGAGAAAAGACATAGGAGGTAATCAGTCTCATGCTCTTGTCACAAAAGATATAAGTATAGATAGAGGTAAATGAAGAGGCAGATGAAGAAGCAAGAGTAGAGACAGATAGAACAACAAGAGTAAATTTAGAGACAGTAAAAGTCAAGGTAACTTCAGTTTTACTTGCTTTTACTGTGGCTAAGAGGGTCACATAAAGAGGAACTGCCCAAGCCAGAAAGCTAAAGGTCAAAACAGCAAGTCAAAGGGAGATGAGAGCACGACAACCACAACAACTGATAAAATACCTCTTGTAGTTGGTGAAAAGGATGACTGCCTTCACGTGGCTGACCACAGCTACATAGAATGGGTGATAGACACAGTTGCATCCTATCACGCCACTTCCCACAAAGAACTCTTCAGCTCATACAACGCTGGAGATTTTGGCACTGTTCGAATGAAGAATTCTAGTTATTCAAAGATTGTGGGCATTGGAGACATTAGTATTCAGACTAATGTTGGACATAAGCTAGTTCTGAAAGATGTGAGGTATGTTCCAGATTTGCGCCTCAATCTTATCCCCCAAAGCGCCCTGGACAGATAGGGCTATACAAGTTCATTCAGAAATGACAGTTGGAAGCTAACAAGAAGAGTTTTGACAATCGCTAGAGGAGAGATGTCTTCAACACCGTACAAGACTCAAACGAAGATTTGTCTGGAAAGTCTTAATGCAGCAGAAGATATAGAGTTACCAGACTTATGGCACAGAAGACTGGCTTACATGAGTGAGAAGGGATTGCATCTGTTGGCAAAGCAATCCAGGATACCCTTATTCAAAGGGAGTGCCCTGAAGCCATGTGATCATTGTCTTTATGGCAAGCAGCATCGAGTATCATTCAATTTAACGAGCAAAAGGAAAACAAAAGTGTTTAGTATGGTATACTCGGATGTTTATGGCCCAATCGAAGTGGAGTCACTTGGCAGCCGCAAGTATTTTTTGACTTTCATTGATGGTGCATTAAGGAAGTTGCAGGTGTATTTCTAGAAGACGAAAGATGAGGTATTCCAGCATTTTCAGGAGTTCCATGTAATGGTGGAAAGAGAGACTGGGAAGAAATTGAAGTGTCTTCGCACAAACAATGGAGGCGAGTACATTTCTAATGCTTTTGAAGCATATGGTGCCAGCAGAGGTATCCGGCACAAAACAACAGTTCTTGGTACCCTAAAACACAATGGGATGACAGAGAGGATGAACTACACTACTGTTGAAAGAGTCAGATGCATGCACAGAATGGCAAAGTTACCAAAGTCATTCTGGGCTGAAGCCACCCGTACAACCTGTTATCTCATCAACAGGTCGCCTTCAGTTCTGTTGAATTTCGCGATACCTGAGGAAGTTTGGTCCAGAAGAAAGGTATCATTTTCTCACTTGAGAGTCTTCGGGTGTAAGGCGTTCGCACATATCTCCAAGGAAAATAGATAGAAACTTAATGACAAGTCTACTCCATACATATTTGTGGGCTATTCAGATGCAACATTTGGGTACAAGTTGTGGAACCCAGTGAATAGGAAGATGTTGAGAAGCAGAGATGTTGTGTTTCAAGAAAACCAGACAGTAGTAGATTTTGAGAAGTTTGTAAAGTCTAGAGATGTCATCAGTCCAGACTTGTTACTATCTCTTTAGCCATCACAAAATGCTAGATGTGATGATGTACAACAAGAAGTGCCAGAGTTGCAAGATCCTATGCCAGAAATTGAGGATCATGAGGAAAGAGATGAAGACCTGGATGAAGAGGGTGTTGAGCAGGGGGAGCAACCCTTTCAACCAGAGATAACTGGGCCTCAGTTGCGGAGATTTAGAAGAGCTGTCGTACCATCAACCAAATACCCCACTTCTTGGTATATTCTAATTATTGATGAGGGGGAGCTCGAGAGTTTTTTGGAAGCAAAGAGTCATACAGAGAAATGTTGTTGGATGCAAGCCATGAAGAGGGAGATGAGTTCTTTGCAGAAGAACCGCACTTATGAGCTTGTTCCACTTCCAAGAGACAGGAGAACCTTGAAGAACAAATGGGTATATAAGTTGAAGAAAGATGGCAATGGTAAACTATTGCATCATAAAGCTCGCTTGGTGGTCAAAGGTTTTGGGTAGAGGAAGGGAATTGATTTTGATGAAATATTCTCCCCAATTGTGAAGATGACTTCCATTCGAGTAGCTTTGGGATTACTAGCTCGCTTAAATCTGGAGGTAGAACAGATGGATGTTAAGACTGTCTTTCTCCATGGTGATTTGGAAGAAGAGATCTATATGGAGCAACCAGAAGGATTTGAAGTCAAAGAGAAACAGAATCTAGTCTGTCTAGACGTCCCCGAACGCCCCGGAATGGTGAGTCCCGTTCTGTTCATATTGGGCTCACTACAGTTCGGACTCTCGAATTGGCACGGTTCTTAATCTGAACCAAAGAGTCCAAATCCGGCAAATCGTTTTGAGAAAAACAGATTTTTAGAAAAGAAGTGCCAAACATGGACTACTTTGCCAGATACAAAGTCGCCACCTAAATATTTTATTTTGGGAAATTTAGGAAACCCTGACTCGATGCCAAAGGTCACGTGTTCGTCATCACCAAAGTTGCCTCAGCTCGGGAACTTGGGTACGATTGGGGAAGGTCAGCTATGAGCAACCCCTCTCGCCCGATCAAAGATCGGCCTCTATTAACCATGATATCTTGTTTTGAAAGCATTATGTGTTCTTATTCCGGTTATTAACCTAGAATTACTATGTTATGCGCACAGCAAACAAGTATATACCAAATCGTCTAAATTGGAACAAAACATTTCATGTTTGTTTTGAAAATGGTTTGCTACTCGCAAGTAGGCTAAAATGCAGGTTTTGCCACCCTCAAGTGGGCTTTAGAAAAGATGATTTTGCCACTATCCAGTGGGCTTAAAACTCACAGTTTCAGTACATTATTCCAATTTAGGTAATTCAACCTCCATCCACAGGCACTCAAGCAGTTATATCACATAAGCAGCTAGCCTCATGGTAAGTATGCTGTTATGGCAACACTCACACATGCAAAGATGCTAAAGCCTAAGAACTTACCGAGTACTCCGAGCCAAAACAGAAACTAGTTAGTAATCACATGCATGATCCTAGTTCATGTTAAGATGGCTAATGCAACACATGCAAAATGCAACTAAGATGGGCTCGGCTAATCTACAATGACATGTGAAATGCTATAACTAACACATATTCAATTTGGAATTGGAATACAAATGCAGTTAGAATGATGCGCGCGAGCCCGGTGCATGCAAAACGAATGAATGGATGCAAACGTGCTATCATACTGTATGCTAATTGAAACATGCCCTAGACTAACCATCGAAAGCTAGTAAATAAAAGGGAAGAAAGACGTGGGGTTGGGAGACATACACACACTCACGCAGACTTATTACACAATTGCCCTCACTCGGAGGGTCTGAATAAATATTACAGTCCGAATAAATAATACTAAATTAATTATTACAGAATTTCTAATTAATTAACAAATTAAATGCAGGAAGAGGGTGGCCACAGCCCCACCTCGGGATGTGTGAATGATGCATGCCCGACTTGTCTCGCTCGGAACCTCGCTGCCATAGCACTGTTGCCTCTGTTTACACGGCCTCACCCCTCTGAAATGTATGAAAGTCTCCAGAATTGCTTTGAACTTCATTCTGAGTGCAGTGGAGTGCCACCGGCCAGAGCAAAAGGCCACCGGCCATGGAAATGAGGTTATCGGCTAAACATTATGCTCTTGGCCAAACATTCTTTGCCGGTAGGCACTCAACACTACCGACCGGCCAAATCTTCCTACTGAAACCTGCAGTTGACAGCAGCTGAGGGCAAGCAGTGTATGGCATGGAATTTTCAAGCAAATGTATGCATGGACACACTCCCTATCATGCAATGAACTCCAAGGAGCATGGCCCTCGACCCTCGGGCCGTCAATTGTGCATTTCGATGCATGATGGCCTAAGAGGCCAAGTTTGCAACTTGATGTAAATGCATACAACAAACCAATGAGTGCCAATACCCTATCATATTGAGATCAAGGACATCGGCGACCGAGGATTGAGACGTGTTACGTCACCTTGAGTAGAACACTCCTCAATCTTCGTGCTTAGTTTGACACCCCAAAACCAAGCAATGTAATGCATATATACGAACATGTCTTACGTGTACAAAAGACGTAGTTACAAAACATGCCAAATGCAATGTAAGCTACTATGCAAGTGTACAATGTGCCAAGCATGCAATGCTACAATACAACCTAGTTAGGCAACTAGGCAAAGTGGTAAACATGCAACAATGCATTGGCTACAAGGATGCAACAAACATACAACGTAATGAGAATACTACAAGATACAAATGCACGGACTTATACTAGGACGGAGGAACCTCAGCCACCTTCCCAAAACAGTGGCCAAAGTGCACTAAAATGATGATGCCAATCATGCAAAATAAACATGCAAACTAATGAGCCTAAGACCAAGGCATGAAAGGCAGCTTTCAGGGGGCACTCACAAGATGACAAACATGGATGCTAGGCTAACATATTAAGCTCTGAAAATGCATAGAGGAAGATGCCAAATCAACCATTCATGCAAGCAAGGCATGGAACAATGATCCAAACTTGAAGCCAACCAAGAGGGGTCAAACCATGGCCATGTTAATCAAACCTCAATGGACCAAAATGGCCTAAAACAGTCCTAGAGGACTCCAAAATAGGGCTAGAACATGTATGGGATAGGGCCAAAAACATGCTACGAAATGGGCATCAAAACAAAGGCATTCAAGGCCACCAAAAGGGCATTACTCTACACCTCCCCCCACCAAACATGGCATGGACTTTCCAACCAAAAACAGAGTTTTAATGCATCAAAATACACCCTAAAACCTACATGAATGGCAGCCCAAGGACTCAAACACATAGGCATGCACAAGGATTCAAACATGAAGCATAAGACCGCATCTCTTCAAGGCATTGAAAGGATAACAAACGCAAGCATGTAATCACAAAACATGGTCTGAAATGACATAATAAGTGAGTCCAAATCATTGAAATAACCAAGGTAATGCATGCTAGTGACCCACACACCCAAGGCTCTCAAGCCAAAATGCATGGTGGCTATATCAAACATGGAAAATATGATCAAATCAGCACCCAACAGACCTCTATCATGATAAATAATGACCAAAAGCTTCACAAAGCTAGGTAGAAATATGCAAGCATGAGGGTTTAATGGCTAGGTGCATTTCTATGCAAAATGGGGGAATACAAAGCAAGTGTATTAAGCATGGGAGAGGCCATTAATCCGATCAAAAACAGAGACATATTATGACCAAACAACACCTGAAAACCTCTGAAATGGAACCAAAAGCAACCAAGCACATATGCTACCCTTATGAGGCCAAAGCATGCACAAATGAGACACAAAGGGGAGAGGGGTGTCCCTCTCCTATGCAAGACCTCAAACCCCCTTCTTCACCACTGAAAATTCACTGGATTTCAGTGGTGAGAAAGTCAACACACAATAATAACCAAAGCTTAGCAAAGAGGGCACCAAAAGGGCCAAACAAGGCCTTAGAGGGGGAGATCGACCCCCAACACCAAAACAACCTTAATAAAGTATCTTAAGCATGCAAATATAACTTTTTTCAGTTATACACAAAGTCTAAAACAGTAAGCAAGATAGGTAAAAGACTAGTGCAAGATTGGGGAATATAAAGTAAAAGTGTTACCCTTGGAGAATCCTTCAAGAACAGCAAATGCAGCCCTCTTCTTCTGATCGAAACCAGTCCAAAACCTCAAGAGCAAACCCTTAATGCCTCCCAAAGTCGAAGTATGGTGTAATAGTGTGTGTTTTAGTACAATACTATGAACTAAACACACTTTTAGGCTATAGAACACACACAAAATGAAGAGAGAGAGGGAGATATAGAGAGGGAGGATGATATATCAGATATAGGTATGTATTAGGTCTGGATTTTCTGAACCAAAACAAAGGAGAGAGGAGGGACCCTTATATAGACCAAGCAAAAGGCTAAGCTTCCAAGAGAAGCTATCCTAAAGGGTCAAGGTTTCTAAGGGAAGCTAAGCAAAGGGGCCAAGGCTTCCTTAAGAAGCTGGGACAGGTGTCCAAGCTTCTTGAGGAAGCTAAGACAAAGGTCCAAGCTTCCCCAAGAAGTTAGACCAAAAAGGTGCAAAAGAGACAAAACAGCCACACTCGTGCATGGACAGCCAGGTTTTTGCACTCCAGCTGGCACAGATGGCATGTGTTATGCCTGAAAAAGGGGAAAAAGTGATACCGGCCAGAAAATGAGGCCACCGGCCAAATAAAGTGCCGGTCGACCACTGATAGTGCCGACCGGCCAATGGACTATTTCACAAATGGCCGGTATCAAGAAGACACGGCCGGTGGCCTCAAACCACGGCCGATGGGTCTCAGGGGGGGCTAACAAGCCACTTCCTGTCTCAGAAACAAAAGAACAAGTGTTTGGTGCAAAACCAACCATAGAACAGTCGAGTAGAGAGATCTTGAAGCAAGGCACGTGGCCGAGACCTCCGGGAACTCAAAACAAACACGAGCATGGATAATCACCAAGTGTTCCATCGGTGACGTCCAAGTCTTGAGGACGGTCAAAAATGGGGTGTCTACAGTCTGCAAGCTAAAGTAGAGTCTCTACGGCTTGAAGTAGGCGTCGAGACAATGGTACAAGAAGTTTGATTCATTCATGGTGGATCACGAGTACACAAGAACGGTAGTAGACCAGTGTGTATATTTTCAAAGGTTTTCAGATGGAAACTTCATCATCATATTGTTGTATGTTGATGATATGCTGATCATTGGACATGATACTGTTATGATCAACAAATTGAAAAATGACTTGTTGCAGTATTTTTTTGACATGAAGAATTTAGGCCTAACATAGTAGATTTTGGGCATGAAAATTATTCGTGACAGGAAAACCAAGAAAATATGGCTGTCACAAGAGAAATATGTTAAACGGGTGATTGAAAGGTTCAACATAGAAGATGCCAAGCTAGTCAGCATACCACTAACCAACCATTTCAAAGTGACAAAGCATTCGTGTCCCACGACCAGCTCTGAAAGGAAAGAAATTGAGGCAACCCCTTATTGTTCCGCAGTAGGAAGTTTGATGTATACAATGGTGTGTACCCGGCCAAATATAGCTCACCCAGTTGGCGTTGTGAGAAGATTCCTCGCCAATCTAGGAAAGAGCATTGGGAGGTGGTCAAATGGATTCTTCGGTACTTGAAGGGAACTTCAAAGATGTGTCTATGTTTTGGGGGAGCTAAACCAATTTTGGAGGGATTTACAGATGCCGATATGGCGGATGATCTTGATGGTAGAAAATCTACATCAGGATTTTTGTTTACCTTTGTAGGGGGAGCTGTTTCATGGCAGTCCAAACTAGAAAAGTGTGTTGCTTTATCTACAACAGACGCAGAGTACATTGTTGCCGCAGATGCTGGAAAGGAAATGTTGAGGTTGAAGTGGTTTCTCCAAGAATTATGTCTACAGCAGGAAGAATACAAGGTACATTGTGCTAGTCAGAGTGCAATTGATCTGAGCAAGAATTCCATGTACCATTCACGTACAAAGCACATTGATATCCAGTATCATTGGATAAGAGAAGTGATGGAAAAGCAACTGATGAAGGTAGTGAAGATTCACATGGACAAGAATCCTTCTGACATGATAACCAAGGTTGTCACCAGAGACAAACTGGAAGTTTGCAAAAATCTGACCAAGATGGACTTTAAGTGAGAAGTCAGTTATCCATATGGGCGTGGAGTGGGAGAATTGTTAGATCCAGCCCACATGGAGCTGTTATTGAAGGATGTCTCTCCAAGTCAAGAAGTAGGAGGGAATATAGTAGATGAATGGTGGCTCTCCAAGTCAAGAAGTAGGAGGGAAGATGGCAGGTGGCAGCTAGCCTAATAACTCTCCTCCCTTGATTTTGTTTCCCTCTCCCCGTGTATATATATATAGAGGCTAAGAGGAAGGGGAGAGATGGGCAACACAGAGTGTATAATCTGTGTGTAAGAGAGCGAATTCTATAATGGGTTGTGAGGTGTGAGTTGTAATCTCCCTGTGGGATAATTCTATAGTGAGAAATATCTCTCCGTGGACGTAGACTATTGTCGAACCACGTAAATCTCGTGTCTCTTTTCTGTGTGTGTGTGATTGATTTCTGAGTGTCCTTAATCCTAACATTATTCTCATATGAAAGGGTTGCGTGTTTTGTGCACTAAACCCTACGTACACAAGAACGAAATGCATTGTTGTTTTGTTTAACTTTAGGATTCATAGATACCCATGTAATGAAATCAACCCAATTGAAATTAGGCTAACTCGAAATGGTTTCCATGAAGGAGCACTTGGAGAACAAATTTCCATGATCCTTAGTCGTTTTCTTATGGAGATAGGCAATATTAGATTTCACATTTGACACATTATTTTGTTGTTGGGGTTGATATTAAAGGTCTAAAGCTCAATATTTGATTTTCTTTTCACTCTCAAAAATGACATGAAGAATTTAGGCCTAACATAGTAGATTTTGGGCATGAAAATTATTCGTGACAGGAAAACCAAGAAAATATGGCTGTCACAAGAGAAATATGTTAAACGGGTGATTGAAAGGTTCAACATAGAAGATGCCAAGCTAGTCAGCATACCACTAACCAACCATTTCAAAGTGACAAAGCATTCGTGTCCCACGACCAGCTCTGAAAGGAAAGAAATTGAGGCAACCCCTTATTGTTCCGCAGTAGGAAGTTTGATGTATACAATGGTGTGTACCCGGCCAAATATAGCTCACCCAGTTGGCGTTGTGAGAAGATTCCTCGCCAATCTAGGAAAGAGCATTGGGAGGTGGTCAAATGGATTCTTCGGTACTTGAAGGGAACTTCAAAGATGTGTCTATGTTTTGGGGGAGCTAAACCAATTTTGGAGGGATTTACAGATGCCGATATGGCGGATGATCTTGATGGTAGAAAATCTACATCAGGATTTTTGTTTACCTTTGTAGGGGTCACTACTACTAAAAAAATATATATATATATATATAAAAATTAAAGTGCAAATGATACTCGTGCAAGAACAATGTGTGTACAGGTGCAAGTGACAAGTATTCACTTGTGCATACAGTGCACTTGCACCTAAACAAAATTGTAACAAGGATGAAGGGGTGTTGCAACAAAGAGGGACTGGAGGGGTTTAGGAGATTCTGATGGCTAGAGTTTTAGTTGATTAGGTTGTTAAATGGGACATAAAGACCAAGGATGGGACATAAAGACCAGGGTTGGGATAACGGACAAGGGTGACTGGGGGGGACGGTAAGGAGATGATGAGAGTAGCAGGGGGAAGGTGGGAGATGGAATTGTGTTGGTATGGGAGTGGTGGCCAATGGGCAAAGTTATAGGGCCCCGTTTGTTTTTAGAGTTAGAATGGAGGGGATTCATTGTGAGGGGATAAATAGTGAGGGGATTAAATAAAATTGTGTTTGTTTTGATAATAGTTATTAGTGTAGAAATTGTTAAATTATTTTTATATAAAATAATAAAACAAATAAAAAAATACAAAAAAAATAAATATTAATGTTAAAAAAAAATGCCCAACATGTAAAAAATAAAAAAAAATTCTAGTCCCCTCACTATTTTTCTAATGCCACCTCTACCTCCTCCATTCCAATCCCCCTTACAACTTCCATCTTGAACCCCTCCTCCATCATAATCCATTCCCCAACTCTACAAACAAACACAATACTAACTAGGCCCACCTCTATCCTAATCTCATCCTATCCTCTATACTCCAAAACAAATGGGGCCCTAGATGAAATAAAATGGAGGTGGAGGGGGATGAAGATAATGAAGGCATTTTAGTAAATTAAATTGGTGATTCTCATCTACTTATAGTTAAATTTGTTCTTCCCATTTTTGTTCTTATTTTAACAAAGTTTTTACTGAATTTTTTTGTCCCATTTACCCTTGAAATTTTGTTTCTTTTAGAAAAAGGGGAAATAACAACCCAGCGTATTTTTGTAAAAAAAAAACTCAAATTAATGATAAACTTTATTAATTTTAATATTAAAGACAAAATTTTTCATGGATAAGTAATTATTTTTAAAAGGTTACATGATTTTTTTTTTAGATAGTGAGATCACATTGATTTAATTCCTCATAAAAAAAAATATCCCCAATTATAATTGGTATGATAACCATCATCATCATCATCATTGTTGGAAGAGCATGAGATTAGTTGACTAAGAATTTGTTTTTAAAAAACAAAAATCCTTTCGTTCTTTGACACTTGAGAGTAATACATTTAAAGATTGTGAGGCCACTAATCATGAAGACCCCATAAAAATATGCAATATAATAGTAATCTCTTATCATATTTGATTAGAAAGTCTCACTAATTTGCATGAACATTGTTAGATTTATATGTACATTTCAGAAGACAAATTCGTTTTTTTTTTTAATCTAAAAAATACTAATTCGTTTAATTATATAATTCAATGTTTTATTTATTATGTGTTAATTATAAAATTATTCTTTTGTAGCAGTTTTTTAAAAATCAAATTCCTTCTAACCATTTGGTCAATCTACTTATAATTGCTGTGATTAAACTACCATAAATATTTATTATTTTCTAATTAAAAAATGATATACAACCCTACTTCGTAAACCCATTTTATAGGTTCAATGATGTGTAAATGATATGATTAGGGCTGAGCAACGAATTCGTAAAATTTGCAAACCGAATCGGTCCAGTCTAATCCGGTAGGTATGGATTGAATTTTTGAATCAATGGTCCAGTTTTGGATTGAAAAATTGAGGAACTGTTCCCCACGGATCAATTCCAGATTTCACTTCACGGTTTTGGATTAGAACTAATCCAAATCGTATACAATTTAGACTATATACATATTATACACTTCTGGTACATACTATTCTACTTCTTATATACAAAACCAAAATTCTAATTCATAACATTTCATTTTCTTCATTTTCTTTGTGCGTGTAGCAACCGTTTTGTTGCTATTTGTTGTGTTATTTTTTAGTTTTAGTTTTGTAATGGTGTAATATTGGAATCAGTTTTAGTTTTTTTTTGGAATTTGGTAATAGTTGCTGCTTTTGTTACTATGGAACTGGATATTATGTTTGTTTAAATTAATCGTGGAATAATATACATGTTTATGTTTTGAAAAATTATGAGTAGATTAATGTTGAAATGTTTTTTTTTAAAAGGGAGTAAAACTCCAAACAAACTAAGAAGGGCCAACGGCCTCCTTGGCAACTAACATAGCAATAGAAGGAGGACAGGCCTTTATCCAAATTCGAACAGCAGAAGAGTGCACAGCTATGCGAGCAAGATGGTGCGCTGCGGAATTACCCTCACGTCGAACATGGGAAAGCTTATACTGAGAAATGGAGCTTAACTCATTAGTTATTTCTGAAATCAAGTGCCCAAAAGGTGATAAAGGAGCAGCCCACAATTGTAACTCCTTGATAATCAAACTAAAGTCCCCTTTGAAATGAATAGCTGTCAGACCCAACTCCCGCACAAATTGCACTGCCAATAAAGCTGCGTATGCCTCCGCGGCATTGGCATTTGCCCGGCTTGGAACACGCTTCGAACATGCAGCAATAACCTTCCCTCGGTCATCCCGGATGATCACACCAACCCCAAGACATTGAAGCTCTCGAAACCGCGCCCCATCGAAATTAGCTTTACACCATCCTGAGCAAGGAGCCTGCCATAAACTTGCAGCAGGCCTCTGTCTAGCACCATGAACCAAGCCCTGTGACACACCAAACTCTACCATTAGCTTCGAGACAAAACCAACTGTAGCCACTGCATTAGAAACTTTTTTCTGCAAATATTGCTTGATTCCGAGATGTCCAAATACCCCAACAGAGTGCAACAAACAAACAGAAAACTTCCTCATCACCATGGGCCCTAACCGCAACCAGCCAATCCAAAAAAGAAGAGAATCTGCCTAGTTGAGTAACAAATCCCAACGAACTTGTTTGCCACACTTCCGCTGCGACCTCACAATAACATAGACAATGCATCAAAGTTTCTGCGGTCTGTCCACACAAATTGCAGGTCTCAATAACAGGAAGCTTACTGTAGACACCCCATTTTTGACCGACCTTAAGACTCAGACATCATCGATTGAGCGCTTGGTGATGTTGCATATTGTGCTCGTTCGGAAGTTTCAGAGTTTTAGCTACGAGCCTTGCCTCCGGACTTTCGGACTCTTTTGTGCTTTGTCTCGATTTTCGAACCAGGCCCTATTTTCTGTATTTTCTCTTCCCGAAGGGAGGGAGAGGTCTTGTAGATCTTCTCTCAGTGGCCGTAGGCTACGTTTCGTGGTCGTAGGCTATTTTGCCCGTTTGGAGTCCGGTTTTCGGTTTTTCGGAGCCGTTGGCCGTGTGCCTCAGTTCGGGACCGCTTAACCATCTCCGTTTGCTCTGGTCTTTGGCATACATCCTATTTACTCCCTTTTGAGGGACACTGTGGTCCGAGAGACCAACTTCGTGGTCGAACACCACTTCCGGTGCCTAACAGTCAGTTTTCGGGGCCTCGGGCTGCGCGTTTCGGCCCCCGAACCTTCATTTTGCATCGGTTTGGGCTCATTTTTGGTGGAGACCTTATTTTCACTGTTAGAAAGCTTGTAGGAGGGTGGGAGGCCAGCAATTTTTCTGAAAAGCCAACTTCTTTTTGGTCAAAAGTGGTTCAGCATGAATCCGGGAAGGAGAAAAATCTGCGCGGCTTCACCGAAACAGGCGTAACTCTTTGCACAAGAGGAATTAAGATATGAGGCCACCACCATTGGAAAGCTTACTTCCGGGGCTTCATTTTGCACTCAAGAATCTCCTAAGTCCAAGTCCGGGGGGGGGAGATGTGGTTGGTTGAATTCCGGTTGGACCGAATCTGCGCGACTTCACGGAAAAGGGCATAACTTTTTCTACAGGAGGAATTTTAATGCAAGGTTTGCGCCATTGGAAAGCTAACTTCTAGGGCTTCATCCTAAGGGGTGACCGGCCACTTTTCCCCTTTGACTTGGCCGGCCGGCCACTTTTTCTGGTCGGCCGGCCACTTACCTAGTGGGTGACTTTTTTTCCCCTTTTAAACTGACCGGCCATTTTTGCCCCTGTGAGTGCATTCCAGCCATGTATTTCTTTTTACACTTCACCTATGTCCGAGGGTTTGGCACTTTTGGAGGGAAACTTGACTCATTTTTCCTCTATTTTTTCCCCCCCTTTTTCCCCCTCTTTGGCCTATATATCAGCAGCTCCAGCTGCTGGTTTAGGGTTACCAAAATTCCCCTTGAAGCTCTCTTCTTGTATCTCTCTTTCTCTATACTCCCAAGCCCAAAACCTCCAAGTTCCTACACCCTTTTCTTCACCACCACCTAGCACCATACCTCCAACCTCCATTGCAGCAGTTTGAAGTTGTTTTCCAGAGCTAAAGAGTCACCAAACTCAAGCCAAGAGTTGCCTAAAGTTTGGTCTTCAAGGGTAAGCACAATTTTCTCTCTTTTTAGCTTATTTTTGCATCCTATCTAAGCCATTCTTGCTTGTTGTTTTGGGCTCCGACCCTAACTGGAACTAGGCTTATTTTGAGCTGTTTTTCATGTTTGTTTAAGGGTATTTACCTGTTTGAGGTCCCCTTGTTGCACTTGCTTCATTATCCCTCTTGTATGCATATTCCTTGTGTAGTATTTTTGGCCTACGTGTAGACTGTTTTGAGGTATGTCATAAACTGTAAAGTTGCTTATTTTGAGCCCTTCTTCAATATTGTTGAAGGGATCATCACTGTTTGTGGCTTCCATTTGCTACTTGCCTTTATATCTCTATTTTGGCCATATTTTTGCATGATTCGTTAGCCTCGTGAAATTCTGTTTTTGGACTCTGGTCTAAACTGAAAATGGCCTTATTTTGACCCCTTCTTCATGTTTCATTAAGGGTCTTTCATGTTTTGAAGCATCCTTTATACACTTTGTGTTATATCTCTCTTTTTGGCCTCATTTTGCATAGTATCTTAGGCTTGCATGCATACTGTTTTGGGTCCGCCCAACTGTAAAGTGCATTATTTTTGGCCCCTCTTCAACATTGTTGAAGGGCCCCTTTGTGTTTGAGGCCAGAAATCACTACTTGCTTCTTTGTCCATCTTTTGGCCCTTTTCTTGCATGAGATCTTAGCCATAACAAAAGCGCATACAGGACCTATGTACAGGTATCACAATTCTTACTCTGGAATACACAGAGCTTTTGTGTCTATTGTCTATTTGCTACTTAGGCATCGGAGAGGTTTCCGGCACACACCGCCGGCTAGCTCACGTTTGTGTTTTCAAGTGGCAAAGCGACGATGTTTGGAGGAGTGCAAACTTGATCAACAGAAACACAAATGCAGCCGCTCTTCTTCTTGATCGAACCAGTCCAAAACTCAAGACAGAAACCCCTTAATGCCTTCCAAAGTCGAGTATGGTGTAATAGTGTGTGTTTTAGTACAATTACTATGAACTTAAACACACTTTTAGGCTATAGAACACACACAAAATGAAGAGAGAGAGGAAGATATAGAGAGCGGAGGATGATATATCAGATATAGGTATGTATTTAGGTCTGGATTTTTCTGAAACCAAAACAATAGGAGAGAGGAGGACCCTTATATAGACCAAGCAAAAGGCTAAGCTCCAAGAGAAGCCTATCTAAGGTCAAGGTTTCTAAGCGGAAAGCTAAGCAAAAGGGCCAAGGCCTTCCTTAAGAAGCTGGACAGGTGGTCCAAGCTTCTTGAGGAGCTAAGACAAAGGTCCAAGACTTCCCCAATAAGTTTAGGACAAAACAAAAAGGTGCAAAGAGACAAAACAGCACACTTCGTGCATGGACAGCCAGGTTTTGCCACTCCAGCTGGCACAGATGGCATGTGTTTATGCCTGAAAAAAGGGGAAAAAGTTGAATACCGGCCAGAAAATGATGCCACCGGCCAAATAAAGTGGCCGGTCGACCACTGATAGAGTCCGACGGCCAATGGGACTATTTCACATAAATATGGCCGGTTATCAAGAAGACACGGCCGGTGGCCTCAAACACGGCCGATTGGGTCTCAGGGGGGCTAACAAGCCAACAATTCCTGTCTCAAAAACAAAAGAACAAGTGTTTGTGCAAAACCAACCAATAGAACAGTCGAGTAGAGAGATCTTGAAGCAAGGCACGTGGCCGGACCCCGGGAACTCAAAAACAAAACACGAGCAAAATGGATAATCACCAAGTGTTCCATCGTGACGTCCAAGTCTGGAGGACGGTCAAAAATGGTCGTGTCGTACAGTCTGCAGCTAAAGTAGAGTTCTCTACGGCTTGAAGTATGGCGTCGAGAACACATGCGTACAAGAAGTTGATTCATTCATGCGTGGATCACGAGACACAAGAACGGTAGTAAGGACCAGTGTGGTATATTTTCAAAGGTTTTCAGGATGGAACTTTCATCATCATATTGTTGTATGTTGATGATATGCTGATCATGGACATGATACTGTTATGATCAACAAATTTGAAAAAATGACTTGTTGCAGTATTTTTTTGACATGAAGAATTAGGCCTAAACAAGTAGATTTTGGGCATGAAAATTATTCGTGACAGGAAAAACCAAGAAAATAGGCTGCACAAAGAAATATGTTAACGGGTGATTGAAAGGTTCAAACATAGAAGATGCCCAAGCTAGTCAGCATACCACTAACCAACCATTTTCAAAGTGACAAAGCATTCGTGTCCCACGACCAGCTCTGAAAGCGAAAGAAATTGAGGCAACCCCTTAGGTTCCGCAAGTAGGAAGTTTGATGTATCACAATGGTGTGTTACCCGGCCAAAATTATAGCTCACCCAGTTGGCGTTGTGAGAAGATTCCTCGCCAATCAGGAAAGAGCATTGGGAGTTGGTCAAATGGATTCTTCGGTACCTTGAAGGGAACTTCAAAGATGTGTCAAAATGTTTTGGGAGCTCAAACCAATTTTGGAGGATTACAGATGCGATATGGCGGATTGGATCTTGATGGTAGAAAATCTACATCAGGTTTGTTTACCTTTGTAGGGCGGAGCTGTTTATGGCAGTCCAAAACTAGAAAAAGTGTGTTGCTTATCACAACAGACGCAGAGTACATTGTTGCCGCCAGATGCTGGAAAGGGAAATTGTTGGGTTGAAGTGTTTCTCCAAGAATTAGTGTCTACAGCAGGAAGAATACAAGGTTACATTGTGCTAGTCAGAGTGCAATTGATCTGAGCAAGAATCCATTGTACCATTCACGTACAAAGCACATTGATATCCAGTATCATTGGATAAGAGAAGTGATGGAACAAAAGCAACTGATGAACGTATGAAGATTCACGATGGACAAGGAATCCTCTGGACATGATAACCAAGTTGTCACCAGAGACAAAACTGGAAGTTTTGCAAAAATCTGACCAAGATGGACATTAAGCTGAGAAGTCAGTTATCCATATGGGCGTGCGAGGGGAGAATTGTTAGATCCAGCCCACATGGAGCTGTTATTGAAGATGTCTCTCAAGTCAAGAAGTAGGAGGGAATATAGTAGTATGTAATGGTGGCTCTCAAGTCAAGAAGTAGGAGGAAGATGAGGAGTGGCAGCTATCCTAAATAACTCTCCCCCTTGATTTTGTTTCCCTCTCCCCGTGTATATATATTATAGAGGCTAAGAGGAAGGGAGAGAGGGCAACAACAGAGTAGTATAATCTGTGTGTAAGAGAGCGAATTCTATAATGGGTTGTGAGTGTGAGTTGTAATCTCCCTGTAGGATAATTCTATAGTGAGAAATATTCTCTCCGTGGACGTAGGACTATTGTCGAACCACGTAAATCTCGTGTCTCTTTTCTGTGTGTGCTTGTGATTGATTTCTGAGGTCCTTAATCCTACATATTCTCATATGAAAGGGTGCGTGTTTGTGACACTAAAACCCTACGTACACAAGAACGAAAATGCATTGTGGTTTTGTTTAACTGTAGGATTTCATAATAACCCATGTAATGAAATCAACCCAATTGAAATTAGGCTACTCGAAATGGTCCATGAAGGACACTTGGAGAACAAATTCCAGATCCTTAGTCGTTTTCTTATGAGATAGGCAATATTTAGATTCACATTTGACACCATTATTTTGTTGTTGGGTGTTGATATTAAAGCGGTTCTAAAGCTCAATATTTGATTTCTTTTAACACTCTCAAACTTAAAGCTATAGATTAGGTGGGTGGGTGGGTGGGGTGGTGGGGTGGGGGGAGGGGACATAAACTTGGCTTTTATCTCACATTAAGTGTATTAGAAAAAGGAAAAAAATAATATAGTATATATTATATTATATTAAGTAGAAATGGGTTAAAAAATTAACAAAACTATGATTTTTTATTTTATTATAATGTAGTATCTGAAATGAGAAAAACAAAACAACTGCAAATAAGTGGGGTTCACACGTATTAATTTATTCAAAATGCCCCTCATCGTCATCTTTTCTTCCTTCATTCTTCTTTTTACTTCTGTGTAACTCTAACCTTGGCTCGCCGACCACTGACCACCACTCTTTTATGACCTTATCCCATCCCTGACTTCTCTCACATCTTTCTCTACCATTTTAAACCCCTCACTCACCCTTCCTCACTTACTCTTGCCACTTACTCTCATTCTTCTCTAACCCAGTATTCCAATCCTATCCAAACCCAACCACCCAAAAACCTTAGCTATTCATAACTACCCAAATCATCCAATTCTCATCGTCGCTGACTAGTCAAAGCTCACTACTACTAAAAAAATATTATATATATATATATAAAAATTAAAGTGCAAATGATACTCGTGCAAGAACAATGTGTGTACAGGTGCAAAGTGACAAGTATTCACTTGTGCATACAGTGGCACTTGCCACCTAAAAAAAATTGTAACATGATGAAGGGGTGTTGCAACAAAGAGGGACTGGAGGGGTTTAGGAGATTTGATGGCAGAGTTTTAGTTGGATTAAAGGCTTCGTTAAATGGACATAAAGACCAGGACTAGGGACATAAAGACCAGGGTTGGGATAACGGACAAGGTGCGGACCGGGGGGGGACGGTAAGAGATGATGAGAGTGGAGGTGGGAGATAGAATTGTTGCTATGGGTAGTGTGGCCAAATGAGGGCAAAGTTATAGGCCTCGTTTGTTTTAGAGTTAGAATGGGGGGACATTGTGAGGGGATATAATAGTGAGGGATTAAATTAAAATTGTGTTTTGTATTTTTGATAAATAGTTATTAGTGTAAGAAATTGTTAAATTATTTTTATATAAAATTAAAAAACAAATAAAAAAAATTACAAAAAAAGATAATATTAAGTTAAAAAAAATGGCCCAAAACATGTAAAAAAATAAAAAAAAATCTAGTCCCCTCACTTATTTTCTAATGCCACCGTCTACCTCCTCCATCCAATACCCCCTTCAACTTCCATCTTGAACCCCTCCTCCATCATAAATCATTCCCCAACTCTACAAACAAACACATACTAACTAGGCCCACCTCTATTCCTAATCTCATCCTATCCTCTATACTCCAAAACAAATGGCGGCCTAAGATGAAATGAACAATGGAGGTGGAGGGGGATGAAGATAGAAGGCATTTTAGTAAATTAAATGGTGATTCTCATCTACTTAAGTTAAATTTGTTCTTCCCATTTTTGTTCTTATTTTAACAAAGTTTTTTACTGAATTTTTTGTCCCATTTACCCTTTGAAAATTTTGTTTCTTTTTAGAAAAAAGGGAAAATAGACAAACCCCCAGCTTATTTTGTAAAAAAAAAAACTCAAAATTAATGATAAAACTTTATTAATTTTAATATTTAAAGACAAAAAATTTTTCATGGATAAGAATTATTTTTTAAAAAGGTTACATGCATTTTTTTTTAGATAGTGAGATCACATTGATTTAATTCCCTCATAAAAAAAAATGATCCCCATTATAATGTATGATAAACATCATCATCATCATCATTGTTGGAAGAGCAATGAGATTAGTTGACTAAGAATTTGTTTTTAAAAAAACAAAAATCCTTTCGTTCTTTGGACACTTGCAGAGTTAATACATTTAAAGATTGTGAGGCCACTAATCATGAAGACCCCGATAAAAATACTGCAATAATAATAGTTAATCTCTTATCCATATTTGATTAGAAAGGTCTCACTAATTTGCAATGAACCATTGTTAGATTTATATGTACATTTCAGAAGACAAATTCGTTTTTTTTTTTTAACTCTAAAAAATTACTAATTCGTTTAATTATATAATTTCAATGTTTTTATTTATATGTGTTAATATAAAATTACTTCTTTTGTAGCAGTTTAAAAATCAAAATTCCTTCTAACCATTTGGTCAATGTACTTATAATGCTGTGTTAAACTACCATAAATATTTATTTTATAATTTAAAAAATAATGTACACCCTACTCCTTTAAACCCATTTTATAGGTTCAATGATGTGTAATTGATTTATGAGATTAGGGCGAGCAACGAATTCGTTAAAAGTTTTGCAAACCAAATCGGTTCCAGTCTAATCCGGTAGGTATGATTGGATTTTCTGAATCAATGTCTAGTTTTGGATTTGAAAAATTGTAAAAACTGTTCCCCACGAATCAATTCCCAAAATTTCACTCACTGTTGATTAGAACTAAATCCCAAAATTGTATACAATTTAGACTATATTAATTATACACGCCTGGGTTACATACCTATTTCTACTTCTATATACAAAACCAAAATTCTAATTCATTAACATTTCATTTTCTCATTTTCTTTGTGCGTGAAGCAACCGTTTTGTTGCTATTTGTTTGTGTTATTTTTTTAGTTTTAGTTTTGTAATGGTGAATATTGGAATCAGTTTTAGTTTTTTTTTTGGAATTTGGTAATAGTTGCCTGCTTTTTGTTTACTATGGAACTGGGATATTAGTTGTGTTAAATTAATCGTTGGAATAATATACATGTTTAGTTTGAAAATTATGAGTAGATTAAATGGTTTGAAATGTTTTTTTAAAAGGAGTAAAAAACTTCCAAAGACAAACAAAGAAGGGCC
The DNA here is from genome assembly GCF_004153795.1 of Camellia sinensis. Taxonomy (NCBI): domain Eukaryota; kingdom Viridiplantae; phylum Streptophyta; class Magnoliopsida; order Ericales; family Theaceae; genus Camellia; species Camellia sinensis. Next base: position 22,661 of record NW_021026471.1, read on the forward strand.
AACGGCTCCTTGGCAACTACATAGCAATAGAAGGAGACAGGCCTTTATCAAATTCGAACAGCAGCAATAGTGCACAGCTATGCGAGCAAGATGGTGCGCTGCCGGAATTACCCTCACGTTCGAACATGGGAAGCTTATACTGAGAAATGCGAGCTTAACCATTAGTATTCTGAAATCAAGTGCCCAAAAGGTGATAAAGGAGCAGCCCACAATTTAACTCCTGAAATCAAACTTTAAAGTCCCCTTTGAAATGAATAGCTGTCAGACCCAAACTCACACTCTTCTACCGCAAACAATTGCACTTGCCAATAAAGCCTTGCGTAATGCCTCCGCACGCATGGCATTTCCGGCTTGGAACACGCTTCGAACATGCAGCAATAACCTTCCCTCGGTCACCCGGATTGATCACACCAACCCCAAGACATTTGAAGCTCTCGAAACCGCGCCCCATCAAATTAGCTTTACACCACCTGAGCAAGGAGCCTGCCATAAACTGCAGCAGGAGCCTCTGTCTAGCCACCATGAACCAAGCCCTGTGACACACCAAAACTCTACCATTAGCTTCGAGACAAAACCAACTGTAGCCACTGGCATTAGAAACTTTTTTCTGCCAAATATTGCTTGATTCCGAATGTCCAAATAACCCCCACCAGATCTGCAACAAACAAACAGAAAACTTCCTCATCACCATGGGCCCTTAACCGCAACCAAGCCAATCCAAAAAGAAGAGAATCTGCCTAGTTGAAGTAACAAAATTTCCCAACGAACTTTTGCCACACTTCCGCTGCGACCTCACAATAACATAGGACAATGCATCAAGTTTCTGCGGTTCTGTCCACACAAATTGCAGTCTCAATAACAGAAGCTTCTGTAGGACACCCCATTTGTTGACCGACCTAGACTCATTACATCATCGATGAGCGCTTGGTGATGTTTGCATATTGTGCTTCTTCGGAAGTTTCAGAGTTTTAGCATACGAGCCTGCCTCCGGCACTTTCGGACTCTTTTGTGTTTTGTCTCGATTTCGAACCAGGCCCTATTTTTCTTATTTTCTCTTTCCCGAAGGGAGGGAGAGGTCTTGCTTAGATCTTCTCTCAGTGGCCGTAGGCTACGTTTCGTGTCGTAGGCTATTTTGCCCGTTTGGAGTCCGGTTCTTCGGTTTTTCGGAGCCGTTGGCCCGTGTGCCTCAGTTCGGGACGCTTAAAACCATCCCGTTTTGCTCTGGTCTTTGGCATACATCCTTATTTTACTCCCTTTTGAGGGACACGTGGTCCGAGAGACCAACTTCGTGGTCGAACACCACTTCCGGTGCCTAACAGTCAGTTTTCGGGGCCTCGGGCTGCGCGTTTCGGCCCCCCGAAACCTTGCATTATTTTGCATCGGTTGTGGGTCATTTGGTGGAACCTTATTTTTCACTGTTAGAAAGCGTTGTAGGAGGGTGGGAGGCCAGCAATTTTTCGAAAAGCCAACTTTTTTGGTCAAAAGTGGTTCAGCAAAGAATCCGGAAGGAGAAAAATCTGCGCGGCTTTCACCCGAAACAGGCGTAACTCTTTGCACAAGAGGAATGAAGATATGAGGCCACCACCATTTGGAAAGCTTACTTCCCGGGGCTTCATTTTTGGCACTCAAGAATTCCTAAGTCCAAGTCCGGGGGGGCGGAGATGTGGTTGGTTGAAATTCCGGTTGGACCGAATTTGCGCGATCTTAGGAAAAGGGCATTAACTTTTTCTACAGGAGGAATTTTATGCAAGAGTTTGCGCCATTGGAAAGCTAACTTCTAGGGCTCATCCTAAGGAGTGACCGGCCACTTTCCCTTGACTTGGCCGGCCGGCCACTTTTTTCTGGTTCGGCCGCCACTTAACCTAGTGGGGTGACTTTTTCCCCTTTTAAACTGACCGGCCATTTGCCCCTGTGAGTGCATTCCAGCATGTATTTCTTTTTACACTTCACCTATGTCGAGGTTTGCGGCACTTTTGGAGGGAACTTGACTCATTTTCCTCTATTTTTTCCCCCCCTTTTTCCCCCTCTTTGGCCTATATATCAGCAGCTCCAGCTGCTGTTTAGGGTTTACCAAAATTCCCTTGAAGCTCTCTTCTTGTATCTCTCTTTCTCTATTACTCCCAAGCCCCAAAAACCTCCAAGTTCCTACACCCTTTTCTTCACACCACCTAGCACCATACCTCAAACCTCCATTGCAGCAGTTTGAAGTTTGTTTCCAGAGCTAAAGAGTCACCAAAACTCAAGCCAAGAGTTGCCTAAAGGTTGGTCTTCAAGGGTAAGCACAATTTTCTCTCTTTTAGCTTATTTTTGCATTCCTATCTTAAGCCATTCTTGCTTGTTGTTTGGGCTCCGACCCTAACTGGAAACTAGGCTTATTTTGAGTGTTTTTTCATGTTGTTAAGGGTTATTTACCTGTTTGAGGTCCCCTTGTTGCACTTGCTTCATTATCCCTCTTGTAGCATATTCCTGTGAGTATTTTTGGCCTACGTTAGACTGTTTTGGACGGATGTCATAAACTGCTAAAGTTGCTTATTTTTGAGCCCTTCTTCAATATTGTTGAAGATCATCACTGTTTGGCTTCCATTGCTACTTGCCTTATATCTCCTATTTTGGCCATTATTTTTGCATGATTCGTTACCTCGTGAAATTCTGTTTTGGACTCTGGTTCTAAACTGAAAAATGGCCTTATTTTGACCCCTTCTTCATGTTTCGATTAAGGGTCTTTCATTGTTTTAAGCATCCTCTATACACTTTGTGTTAATCCTCTTTTGGCCTCATTTGTGCATTAGTATCTTGGCTTTGCTATGCCATACTTGCTTTGGGTTCCGGCCATCAACTGTAAAGTGAAATATTTTGCCCCTCTTCAACATTTGAAGGGCCCTTTGTTGTTGAGGCCAGGAAACCACCACTTGCTTCTTTGCCCCTCTTTTGGCCCATTTCTTTGCATGAGAGCTTAGCCATACCTTGTGCTTGGTTTTTTCGTTTTTCCATAAACTGTAAAATATCATAAATTTTGGGGCTCCTCTTCAACATTGTTGGAAGGGAAACCCTCATCTGTTTGAGTCTGAAGCCGTGACTTGCTTCTTTATCTCACATTAGGGCCATTTTGCATGCAGTTTTGCCCACTTGTGTTTGCTGTTTGGCCTCGCCTTAGAATTGTAAACATGCCTTTTTTGGGCTGCCTTGAATCTGCTTCACCATGTCATTGAGCAAATAATGCATGCTTGATAGCTACAAGTCATTTCATGTGCTTATCTTGCATTTCGGGACCATTTCATGCATTCGGGTGCATGTGTCATGATTCCGGCGGCTGTTTTGGGTTCATGTTTTGGCTGCTGAAACCTGCATGTTTGCATATCGATTTTCCCATGCCTGCCATTGTCTCATTAGAGTGCATTTTTGTGCCTTAGGATCGCGTCCTCGGTTTGCGTGCATGCGTGCACGCATTCTCAGTGTCTCATTTTTCATCTTAATGGCCTCCTTATGCGAGTGTGGCTGAGGTCCACTCTGTGTTAGTGTAGTCCATTCATGCATTGTGTATGCCATTTTTATTTCATAGCCATGCTATTATGCTAGGTTGTATGTTTAGAGCATTGTGTTATGCCATGTTACCCGTTTGCATCGTGTATGCCATTCATAGTATTGTGTATTGCTAGGTTGTATCTAGTTGCATTTCATGCATATCATGCATATGTTGCATCGTGCTTGGGATAGGCGTTAGCCCGAGCACGGGAAACGAGGTTACGTTTCGCTACTCCGAAGTGACGAATGCGTCTCAAAATTCCCAGTCCACCGACATTCGGATTATCCATGATGGATTTAGGTTTTAGTTGAGTTTCATGGTGCATTCATTCCATATTGAGTCCGTTGCAAATCGACTCCTCGGCCATCATGCATCGAGATGCGTGATTGGTGGCACGAGGTCGAGGCATGCATACATCTGTGAAAAATACATGTGCTATGCCCCTTTCCTGCTCTCTGGCCAGCAAATCAAGAATTAGCCAAACCCTTCCGGAGCTTAGGGCGCGCTTCCAAAGAATAAATTGCAAACAGAGGCTAATTGGGCATGCCGTGGATTTTCCGGCGCAAGGCAAGCCCCAGGCATGCAATCAACCATCATCGGAAAAAGAGTCAAGCAGTCCCTGACTTGCATGCCAGTTTATATTTTTCTTAGTTAATTTGTAAATTAATTAGGATTTGTATATTATTTGGACTGTATTATTTGGACTGTATTTGTTTGGACTGTACTATTATTCGGACCCTGCTGTGCGAGGGCATAATTGTAAAGTGTGGGTGAGTGTGATGTATATCTTCCAACCCCACGTCTTTCTTCCATTTTATTTACCTGCTTATGTATTGGTAGATATAGGGCATGTTTCAATTAGGCGTACAGTAATAATGCATGGTTTGCTTCATTCACTGTATTGCAGTGCACCGGGCTCGGCGCATCATAACTAACTGCATGTATTTTCAATTCCAAGTTAAATACAATGTTAGCTGTTGGCATCGTCATATCCATGTTTAGAATAGCCGAAGCCTGCTAATAGTGCATTTTGCAGTGTGCTGCTTTAGGCATTGTCTGTTATAATTAGATCATGCATGGATTTCTAATTAGCTTTCTTTTTTGGCTTGGAGTACTCGTAATTTTATGCTTTTAGTATCCTTGGCATGTGTGTGAGTAAACTACCATGATAGCATGCTTACCATGAGGCTATTTACTTATTGTGAATAACGCCTGTGCCTGTGGGTGGAAGGTTGGGTTATTTGGATTGGAACAACATTTCAAATGTGTGTTTTAAGCCCCACTAGAGTTAGTGGCAAAACCATCTTTTCTTTAAGCCCACCTGAGGTCGGTTGACAAAATCTGCATTTCAAGCCTAACTGCAGTAGTAGCAAACCATCTTTTCAAAAAACAACAGAAATGTTTTGTTTCAATTCAAGCGATCCAGTCTATACTTGTATGCTGTGCGATCACATAGTAAAATCTCAGGCAATAACGTAAATAAGAACACATAATGTTTTCAACTAAGATATCATGGTTATAAAGAGGCCCGATCTTGATCGGCGAGCAGGGGTGCCACGAAGTGACCTTCCCCAATCGTACCCAAGTTCCCGAGCCGAGGCAACTTTGGTGATGACGGACACGTGGCCTTAGGCAAACGAGTCAGGGTTTCCTAAATTTCCCCAAATAAAAACATTTACGGTGA